>JANEHK010001835.1:0-11202 GCA_025960845.1 Tachycineta bicolor | reverse complement strand
TGTACTAAGGATATCTTGAATATCCAGGGGCTGGGTTATTCTTTCAATATGTGGGTGGCACAGCAAATGTATTGCAGCATTATGTGAAATCCACAGCCGAAAATGATTTTCCATATGAGCTATAGCCTCTGGGCACCAAAAGCTCTTTTCAGGTATGTCGTGGATTAATTACAGTTTTATTTTAAACTATATTTTGGACCTCAATAAAAAGGTTTAATCAAATGTAAGTCTTTTTTAATTTTACTTTCAGGTCTCCTGGTGTCAAAATAATTTTCCAATCTTTATTGGGTATAGGTCCTTTTACCCTTGAAGCATGAGTCTAGCCTTTTTCTGCCCTTTGAACTGTGGTTTTGTCAGGGAGAATCCATTGTCCCTCTTTCAGAGTTGCTCCTAGGTTTTTCGTGGCTTCTACTTCTGCTAAAGAAAAGTATGGTGTTTGATTTTGTGTTCCTGCTTCCTGAAAAGTCATAATTACATTGCTTTTTTCCCTTAGGGCAGCTTTCTTAGCTTCATCATCAGCCAAAATGTTTCTTCTTGTTTTAATGTCTCTCCCTCTCTGGTAGCCTTTCACATGAACCACTGCTATCTTTTTTGGACTCTTCAAAGCTTTAAGAATTTGAATTATCAATCCTTGGTGCACTAATCCTTTTCTTTGAATGTTTATAAGTCCCCTTTCTTTCCAAATTTTTCTAAATGTGTGCACAACCCCAAAGGCATATTTTGAGTCCGTGTATATGGTCCCTTCTCGATCCTTTCATAACAGCAATGCACAGAATAATGCATGGAGTTCACAGGCTTGTGCTGATCAGGATGGGCTAAGGGGACCAGATTCTTTTACTGTCAGTTTTTTCCATGAATTATGGCATACCCAGATTTCCTTCTTCCATCTACCACTCGGGTTGTTCCATCTATAAATAATTTTTCTCCTGTTTTTAATTCTTGTTCTCTCCAATCTGGGTGGATTTTTTTAATTTGTAAATCTATTACCTCTGTGCAATCATGTATTAATTCTTCCCCTGGGTCTCCATAAAGGAACTGAGTGGCGCTTTGTATATTTGTCACTCTCAGATCTAATTCTGAAGAGTCTATCAAGATAGCCTCATATTTTAATATTCTGCTATCAGTCAACCATGTTTTGGCCTCTCTAGCAAAGATTCCCCAAATAATATGGGTGTGTACACTTCCAGTGATGCCCCAAAGGTTACTTTTCAGGCTTCTTCTACTAACACAGCAGTGCCTACCAGAGCTTGCAGGCATGTTGGCCAATTCTTACTAACTGGATCCAATAGTTTGGAATAATATCTTACTGGCTTTCGGCTTCCTGCCCAACCTTGAGTCAATACTACATAAGCCATTCGATAAACTGTATTAACAAATAATTGAAAAGACTTGCCTAAATTGGGAAGACAGTACAGGAGCTTGCAGCAGGGTTTTTCAACTTGCTCAAATTTTTCCTGATCCCTTTCAATCCATTTCAAGTGATTGGTAGTTAATTTCTCATGTAGAAATTTTACGTTTCTACTAAACCCTTCTTTCTCTTGCCTACAATAACCCAAAAGACCGAAAAACTGCTTTATTTCTCTTTTAGACTTTGGGGGTCCCATGTTCAATATTTCTGAAACCATTTCATGGTCTAGCTTTTCTTTCGCTTACTAGTCCAATTACCTAAATACCACACTTCTGACTCTACAAACTGCAATTTTGACTTTGATATCTTCAGCCCGTTTTCTCCCAGAAAATTTAGAAGCTTATTAGTACCCTTTCTAGTTTCCTCTTCAGTTTCTCTTGCTACTAACAAATCATCTACATACTGTAGCAGCTTAATTCCTTTGGGTAACTCAAAGGACTTCCAAAGATTTTCTAACGCCCTCCCAAAAAGGTTCGGTGCCTCTGTAAAACCTTGCGGTAGCACCGTTCACCTTAATTGTTCTCTCCTACCTGTATCTGGGTCCTCCTACTCAAAGGCAATCCCTACTGCCCTCATCCAGAGGGCAAGTTCAAGAGGCATCCTTTAAATCCATGACACTGTGCCAAATGTAATTAGGAGGTATCTGGTTTAGCTACTCCTGGAAAGCGGGTAATGGTTCTTTGATTTACCGCTCTGAGATCCTGCACTAGTCGGTAGCTACCATCAGGCTTCTTTACCGGCAGGATGGGGGTATTATGTGGTGACACACAGGACTCCAACACCCCCTGATGTACTGAATTCTCAACTCCCGGTTTCAATCCCTTCCGACCTTCCAGTGATATCAGATATTGTTTTACTGGAATGGGGATTTCTGGGTTCTGTATTTCAACACTAATAGGCTGAAGGTTTAATTTTCCTACTTCACCAGTATACCACACAGTGTCGCTAATCTCGAAATTATCTTCTTCAGTTAAAGAATAGGTTTTAAGTTTTCTTTCACAGGGTGTTATTTTAATCCCCAAGGCTACTATTAAGTCCCTTCCTAATAAATTATTATCAGCCTCTGGTATTAATACCAAATCATTCAGTCCAAATTTTTTATCCAATTCATTCTGCACATTTTTAATTACAGGAACCTGAAAAACTTCTCCTTTAACCCCAATTACTGGGACACGTTCATGACTTACTTCACACCCTTGTAATAGTTTTCTTACTGTGGACCTAGCTTCTGTGTCCACCAAAAATGTCATTTCTTCATTTTGAGGACCTATTTTCAGTTTTATCAAGGGCTCTTCTAGGTGTTCAGTCCTCATTAAATTGAGCCCCTGACCCCCCCTAAGTCTTCTTGAAACATTTTCTCCTCTTGCTGCCTCTTTCTAAAAAGTTTTTGTAGATGTCTCTTTTTGTGGCAATAAAAACAAGTGGGTCCTGTACCCCTGGAGGTGGGACAAGAAGTTTGTAAGTGTCCTTCCTGGTGACAGGAAAAACACATGAGTCTCGTATCCCCAGAGGTGGGACCTGCCTTTTTCTGTTGTTTGTTCTTTCCTGAGTGCTTCTCTGTATTCATGGTTGTCTGTGTTTCCTTGACTGCTGCCATTAAAATCTGTGGTTTTGTCTTTTGCCTCTCCTCATCTCTTCTCACATACACTTTCTGTGCTTCTCTTAACAATTCCTGAAGCCCCCTATCCTGCCAAATTTCTACTTTTTCCAGCTTCTTCCTGATGTGCCCCCAGGCCTTAGCTACAAATTGTGTTTTCAAAAGGACCTGTCCTGCTGCAGCATCGGGGTCTACACCTGAATATAACTGCAAGACTTTTCTTAGTCTTTCTAACCAGTCTGCCAGGGCTTCATCCTTCCCTTGGTGCTCACTTAGAGCTTTTCCTATATTCTGCCCCTTGGGCACTGTTTCACGGATTCCTCGAATAATCATCCACCGGAGATCACTCATATTCTGTGTCTTTCATTCTGATTATTTCAACCTGGATCTTGCATAGGCCATTTCTGATCCCCCTGGTCTGGCCCCTGACATTCTCTATTCCAAACCCTCATCCCTGAATGTCTCAGCATTTCTCTTTCTTCCATGGTAAACAAGATTCCTAAGATAAACTGCAGTTCCACCCAGGTGTATATATTCAGCCCCAAGAACTGATCTAATCTCTCTGCTACTCCAAGAGGATCCTCTAGCAGCCTGCCCATCTCCTTTGTAAACTCCCTAACATCCCCTGTGTTCAGGGGAACACTCACATCACCAATAGGTCTCTGTTCTGGATTTGCCATTGGAACTTTTCTAAGCAGGTATACTCCATCTTCCATTTTTGCTTCCCCATCCCCATCATCACTTCTCCCCACCCCCTCCCCTCTAGTTCTATGTGCTACTGGCCCCTCCTGAATAGGGGATGTGTTTGCATTTACAGGAGGACCCTTGGGGGCTTGGGGTTGAACGGGCTGATGAGGTTGCCTCTAAGGGGGTGGGAGGTGATCTAATGGATCCTAGGGCTCGTGTCTATCTTTTTTGGCTGCTCAACCTCTAGTTTGTAAAGGATACAACAGATGACCTTTGCTTCCCTGCCTTCAAGTAACAAATTCACCCTTTCCCCTTGGAAGCCACAGAGCAGCATAGTCACTTTCTTCCTGAATAATTGGCTCTTTTGAATTCACATACAAAATCAAAGCCTGGTAAATCAAATCTCCAAATGGTCCAAACTTTGGCCAATATAAATTATCTTTCCCAATCATTTCCTTTGTCCTTTCAAACATACAATAAATAATCATTTTCTGCTTATTTTTTCTTCTTCAGGATTCCCATACATCTCAGAATCGTAACATCATCCCTAGTGGACGGTCCTGAGGGATGCTCCCCTTCTGAGAAGCCCCCTCACAGTTCCCAGGTATACCAGGCTCTTGTGAATTTCCTTCATAATTCGCAGCCCCTGGGTCTAAGGACGTATTTTTCCTTGGACCCAATTTGGGCGGCAACAAACTAAGAAATCCCCAGTACCAGGAGAATCTTGGTCTCCCTCCCTCATTGTGCGGTTCAATCCTCTCACTTATTATTCTGTTGCCTCTCCTGCAAAACTGCACTGTTTTGTCTTTTGACAACTGTTTGCCTCACACCTAATTCCAATCTTTCTCCTCATCTGTCTTCCCTGACTATATCCTTCTAGCCACTTCCCCCTGCAATCGCTCTTAGTCTCGTACTAAAGTTACCAACTATTTCCTTCTCAAAGAAAATGGAAATTGACTCAATTGCTCCCCTCCTTTATCACTTTGCCCAGCGATCAGATCGCTCCCTTCTCCTCGAGGACCTTCCCCTGGGTTCTTGGGCTGGGACCCTCCCTGCCAGTCCCTCCCAGGGATCCTCACTCATTCTCTCTTTTCACTTCCGTTCTTTCCTGGCTGGTCTCCTCACAGAGAGCCAAAAATGTGGTACTGGGAGGTTCACACTCACTTCAGGGGTCTGGGATACCAGCCCCCATTTTAGGTGTTCTACACACACACAAACATACAGCTGCCCGCCTGCCCAACTACGTGCTTCTTACAAAGTCCATTTACACACACGGTTCTTGTGCACAAGACATTTTACAGGCACATTTACTTTTAGCTGGCATTCCAATGACAGCCTTTGGGTGTGCCTCCTTTTCCTGGCTTCCTTTGCTTATGCAGTATCGTAATTGGAACTCCTTCTTCTGAGGGAGCTTGGTCTAAGCTCAGGACCACCTTAAAAGAGCTGGTGGGGAGCTGCTTCCCGAGACTAGCCGTCCTTCCCCAGGATGGAGTTCCCGGGTTTCAGCACCAAATGGTTATAAATGAAGTTCTATATGTCTAATTTAATAAGCAAAAAAGTTGAATTTAGCAGCAATGCATTTTTTTTAAGTAGCATTTTATAATCAAGCATATACAAAAATTTGGCAGTGATTAAATAAAGATAAGAAATATTCGGATAAAGCATAAGCAAAAACCGACCAGGGTACAGAGGGGGGCATTTTTCACCCTACTTCACATAGAAAACACAGTAATCCAACCAAAAATTATAAGCTGTATGCTAATACATATTCATTAATATTTCTTGTAAATCTCCTCCTATATTCAATTTGTAAAATCTACATCGCCATTCTACATAGCTCATGCTCCACTTGTTGTTAGGGCGACTTGGCTTTTTGGTGGTCTTCTTCAGATGAAGGCTCATCACCTTCCTCTTGTCCTATGAATAACCTCACTGGCGTCACGTGTGCTCTAATTTTGGGTTATACATAACTAAGCATTATGTTCCAAAAAGTAATTATTTCATGGATCAAATCACCACCCAAACTCTCCACCTTGGAATAGTCCCAGCTTTGTCCATCTCAAGGCCAGTTCTATCTTAAGACATCCTGTATCCCATAGCATCTGCGAAGGGCCCCTCTCCCTGCCTTAGAGTAGTCCCAACTTTGGCCAATCCAGCTTTGAAACTCTTGTTTATCTCAAACTGTATCTTGTATCTTATTTTTTCATGTAGCATTTGCTAAGGGGCCCATCTGCTTTGTAACACTAATCACATCTACTTTTTCCTTTACTGCTGTATAACAATTTTCTAAACTATATATATTTTTAAAATATTGCTACAGATATATTTAGCATGAATCATTTTCATTTAGTACATCTTTATAGATTGATACCAGCAACGCCCGGTTGATATTGATCCTCAGGACATTAAATGCAATCTAAATTGATATGAAAATCAAGACCCTTCATGGCTGATGATAAATCACTTTGTCCCCACCCCCTTGTCAGTATTTCTATCATGCAACACCTGGTACTCCTATGGATCAGGAACAGTGGGCCAGCAGGAGCAGGGCAGTGATTCTTCCCCTGTGCTCAGCACTGGTTGGGCAGCACCTTGAGTGCTGTGCGAAGTTCTGGGCTCCCCAATTTAAGAGACATGGAGGGGCTGAATAGTGTGCCCAGAGAAGGGCAACAAGGCTGGTGAGAGGTCTGGAACACAAGTCCTGTGAGGAGCGGCTGAGGGAGCTGGGATTGTTTATCCTGGAGAAGAGGAGCCTCAGGAGAGACAAGGCGGTGTCAGGGCACAGGTTGTAACATGATGATGCCCAAGGTGTTCTCCAACCTTGCTGATTCTGTGATTCTCTGAAACCACCCTTGCAGCAGTTGCAGGATGAGCCCTGGGCCTCCTCTCCAGAAGGTCCAGCAGCCCAGGTCCCTCAGCTTCTCCTCACAGCCCCAAAGCCCATCCTGTCAGTCCTGCAGAGCCTCTGCAGCTCCTCCTCCTTGCCCACAACAGGGAGCCCCAGAGCCAGACACAGCAGCCCAGATGTGCTGCCCTGGCCTGTGGTACCTCTGGCAAAGGAGCAGCACGAGGCACTGCAGGAGCCTGCAGACAATTCCTGAAGCACTTGGAGGATGATCCTGCTCCAAGGGATGTTCCCATGGTGCCAACTCGGGAACTGAAAAGGCGAGTGGGGCCATGGAAGATCAAGCAACCAGGGAGGGGCTGTTTACAGGGGAGGGAACAGGGGCGGGCAAACGGAAGAAATTTGTACCAGGAAGGGTAAAGAAAGCCCAGGTGAAGCAAAGGAAATCCTGAGTGCATTTTGGGGGTGGCTGCCAGGCAGCCCTGGCTCTGAGCAACAACATCTGCAGTGGCACAGGAAACTCACAGCTCATGGGAACAAACGTTCTGGCTGACTTCACAGGCCACCACAAACCTGAGTGGTTTCCCTGCTGTCCCCCAGCCCTGCCTGGCCCCAGGGGCTGTTGATGGCATTTGTACTCAATCAGGTTCATCTCCCCACATCAACACCATGGGGGTGCTCACGCCTGCTCTGGGCAGTGCAAACAGGGGCTCCTGAGCCAGTGCTGCCGTGCCTGTGCCTGCAAGGATGCAGCCCCTGTGTGAGCTGGGGGAGAGGCCAGGGCTGCAGAGGGGGAATGTTGTTGGCAGGTGCATGAGGACGCTCTGGGACGCTGCCCTGGGGTGTCCAGCGCAGTGGGGATGGATCAGCCCCTGCTCTGCTGCTCCTTCCCATCTCCCCCAGGGACCTTGCAGAGCCCCAGCCATGCTGTTTGCCCCCAGCCTGCCCACGGCCACCCTGGGGCTGCTCACGGGGCTTTTCTCTGCTGAGCATTGGCCTGGGCGTGTTCTGGACAGAGCCTGGGCAAGGAGCCTGGAGCCCCCAGGCCCTGCCCTGAGGCGTCAGCGCTGCCCCAGCAGTGCCCATGGCCTGTCCCTGCTGCAGCCCCGGCACTGCCACCCCCAGCACTGTGCCCGGCCCCGAGAGCACTCAGGCCCTACAGCAACACCAGGGCCAGGAGGGCAGCGGGGCAGGGGCACGGGAGCAGCACTGGCAACACCAAGTGCTGCTGCTCCTGGGCACAGCTGCTGTGCCAGCACTGATCTGCCCCCAGCTCTGCACACAGACATTGCTGCTGCAGCTGCAGAGAAGGGAACAAAAGGGGGATCTCTGCAGAAAATTTGTTTGGAAAATCTTTTAGTGCCATTACGGCCTTGATGAATTGAGCCCCTAGCTGACACAGTCTGTGGCCACAGGGAAGGTGGAGAGAAATGGCACAGTGACATTTTTTGGGGACAATATTAAAAAAGTAAAAGAGAGAAAAAGAACCTCCAAAATAAACCAACAAGAAATATCAAAAATTACTTTTATTACAAGAGATTTTCACAAATTTGCCAGCAGTTTAATGTTTCCAAAACCACCTAGTCATCAGTCTCCACACTGCAGCCTTGAGCTCCTGGTTCCTCAGGCTGTAGATGAGGGGGTTCAGGGCTGGAGGCACCACCGTGTACAGAACTGACAGGGCCAGATCCAGGGATGGGGAGGAGATGGAGGGGGGCTTCAAGTGAGCAAATGATCCAGTGGTGATGAACAGGGAGACCACAGCCAGGTGAGGGAGGCAGGTGGAAAAGGCTTTGTGCCGTCCCTCAGAGGGGATCCTCAGCACAGCCCTGAAGATCTGCACATAGGAGAAAACATTGAACATAAAACAACCAAGTGCTAAACAGGCACTAATTGCAATGAGCCCAAGCTCCCTGAGATAGGATTTGGAGCAAGAGAGCTTGAGGATGTGTGGGATTTCACAGAAGAACTGGCCCAGGGCATTACTATGGCACAGGGGCAGGGAAAATGTATTGGCCGTGTGCATGAGAGCATTGAGAAAGGCACTGGCCCAGGCAGCTGCTGCCATGTGGGCACAAGCTCTGCTGCCCAGGAGGGTCCCATAGTGCAGGGGTTTGCAGATGGACACGTAGCGGTCGTAGCTCATGATGGTCAGGAGGACCAGATCTTCTGTCATAAAGAAGGAAAAGAAAAATAGCTGAGCAGCACATCCTGTGTAGGAGATGTTCCTGGTGTCCCAGAGGGAATTGTGCATGGCTTTGGGGACAGTGGTGAGGATGGAGCCCAGGTCGGTGAGGGCCAGGTTGAGCAGGAAGAAGAACATGGGCGTGTGCAGGAGGTGGCCGCAGGCTACGGCGCTGATGATGAGGCCGTTGGCCAGGAGGGCAGCCAGGGAGATGCCCAGGAAGAGGCAGAAGTGCAGGAGCTGCAGCTGCCGCGTGTCTGCCAATGCCAGCAGGAGGAAGTGGCTGATGGAGCTACTGTTGGACATTTGCTCCTGCTGGACATGGAGATCTGTAAAAAAAGATATCATGAAATGGTTCAGTTTGGAGAGGATTTTCAATATTCCAGCACAGCTTGGTGGCACTTTCCCCCCAGCTGCCTGCCCAGGGCTCTGCTGCCTGGAGCTGTCCCTGCTTGCAGCTGCTTCTCTGTGCCCAGGGCTGGGCCCTACCAGTGCTGCCAGAGCCCAGCCCAGCCCTAGGGGCTCAGCTCTGCCCTGCAGAGCCCTCCCAGCTCAGGCACTGCCCAGGGGCAGCTCTGGCTCTGCAGGCTCTGATGGCAACCTCAGAGCAACCCTGAGGAGGCTGGAAAAGTGACACTGGTGCTGCTTCAAGGGGCCCTCTGCTGATTTCTGTCACTGCCTGTTTTATTAAGGTCTGAGAGAAAATTGTTTTATTTTTCTCAGCTTGATCTGAGAGATGAATATCTATGTGCAATTTCCCATCCTGGCAACACAGAACAATAGATTAATAAAGCAGGACTTTCTCTTTTATGCAGCCCCTGCCTTGCTCTGCTCCCTGTATAATCTACTTGGAAATGTTCTGCAGTTAAATGTCATGCTGGGAGCAGTCCTGAACAATGCAGCATCGCCACCACACAAGGAGAACACTTCCATCCCTTAACAGCTGTCTCCTTCCTCCCAGATCTTGTCCCGCAGTGCTGTGAGCAGCTCCCAGGGCTGGCTGAGAGCTGTCCCTGGCAGGCAGCAGAGTCCCTGCCCCAGCACAGCGCCCTGGGCTGCAGCACCCTGCTCTGCAGGACAGCCCTGGGCACCCCTGGCTGCTCTCCACAAGAGATAATCAGAGAATGTACTCACAGAGTCTGTAGGCATTGGGATGTTGCAGCTTTAGGAGATCCCTGCAGGAGCTGCAGCTGCCTTGTCCTGCAGCCAGAGGTTCCTGTGTCAAGGGCTGGGAGTGATTCTCCCGCAGTCACTTCTCAGCTCCTTCCCAGCCCTGAGTGATTGAAGCTCTCTGTGCCTGTGTGCTGTGCCTGGGGTGGCTGCAGGCAGTGCCCCAGCCCTGCTGGGCTGGGAGAAGAGCTGCTCATCAAGAGCAATGTGCTTTTAAGCTCCTCTTGGTTACCAGGAGCTGCCTCTGTGCCAAGAGCCCAGTCCAGCTCATCAGAACAGACACAGCACAAAGACTTTAATGAACCTCTTGGGACTTTTGTGCTGTTTACATCAGACTCAGTCCCTCAGAGTGTGCTCAAAAACCTTCTCAAGAACTTTAAATCAGATTCAAACCTCAAAGTTTCTTTAACTTTTAATGAGTCCCACTGAGGGACCTAATTCACATGAAAGTGTCTCCAAGTTCCAGTTGGAGAACAACACTTGAGGCAGTGATCAGATTTGGGGACAAGCAAGGCAAAGGTGTCTTTGGGTGCTGAGCAAACCTGGATGTGTTTCAGGAATGCAGAGGGCCAAGCCCTCAGCCCCAGCCCCTGGCAAGGCAGATCCTGTCCCTTCCTCCTTGCTCACCGTTCTTCCTGGGGCACTGGGATGTGGGGATGTGCAATGCCAAGGGCAGGAGCATGGGCCAGCCCCTGCCAGGCTGCTGAGCAGGGACGAGGAGGCAATGAGGCTCCAGAGCTGCAAGGGTCACTTGTCTCCTCCTGGCCTCAGTGCCAGGGCCAGCAGCCATGGCCAAAATGCTGCAGGAGTTGGCTCTGTCAGGGCCTTTCAGCTGCTGCCCATCCCTGTGCCCTCTCCAGCCCAGGCTGTCCTGCGGTGTCCATGCCCTGTGCCTCTGTCCCTGCAGGCTGTCATCATCCCCCAGCTGCCCCACCACTGGCCCCTTCCTTTACTGACAGCTCTGTGTCCTGCCTGCCTCTGCCTGGGCACACAGAGCCTTGGGCTGCTCCAGACTGCTCGGGACATGTTGTACCCCAGCCATACCTTGAGAGAGAAATTTCTTTCTCTTTTTGCTCAGTCTGGATTTTCCCAGCTGCCATTTGCATTATTTTTTTTTTCTTTCTCTGGCTATTTTCTGCAGTGTGAAACAGATACTCCATCTCTGAAACCACCCTTCAAGTATTCCCAAGTCTTCTCTCTGCTTTCCTCATTCTCCACTGCACTGAGCACAGAGTTCATTTTCCCTATATAATTGTCTTTTATCTTGAGGCCATGGGCACCTGGAAAAGAGGAATGGTTCTTTTCTGTAG
>JANEHK010001833.1:995-11215 GCA_025960845.1 Tachycineta bicolor | reverse complement strand
GGGACCAGATGTGAAGAACATGATCTACTCAGCAGCCGGGAACAATGGCCTGTCCTGGAGCCTTTGGCAGAAGGTGTCTGGGGAGACTCGGGGCCAACCACCGGGCTTCTGGAGCCGAAGCTACAGAGGGTCCAAAGCCAACTACACTCCAACAGAGAAGGAAATCTTGGCCACCTATGAAGGAGTTCAAGCCGCCTCAGAAGTAGTAGGCACTGAAACACAACTCCTGCTGGCACCTCGACTACCAGTGCTGGGGTGGATGTTCAAAGCAGAAGTTCCCTCTACCCACCATGCCACCAATGCCACATGGAGCAAATGGATTGCCCTCATCACTCAGCGCACCTGCATTGGAAACCCAAATCGCCCTGGGATTTTGGAGATAATTACAAACTGGCCGGAAGGTGCAAACTTTGGTCTCAGAGATGAAGAGGAGCAGGAACAAGTGACACGTGCTGAAGAGGGTCCACCATACAACCAACTGCCAGCAGAAGAAACACACTATGCTCTTTTCACTGACGGTTCCTGCCACATCGTAGGGATGAACCAGAAGTGGAAAGCAGCCGTATGGAGCCCCCCACGACAGGTTGCACAAGCCACTGAAGGAGAAGGTGGGTCAAGCCAACTTGCTGAACTCAAAGCTGTTCAACTAGCCCTAGACATTGTTGAAAGAGAAAAGTAGCCAAAGTTCTACTTCTACACTGATTCGTAGATGGTAGCCAATGCTCTGTGGGGATGGCTGGAGATGTGGAAAAAGGCCAATAGCAGCACAGGAGAAAGCCAATCTGGGCTGCAGATGAGTGGAAGGACATTGCCACTCGGGTAGAGAAGCTACCTGTCAAAGTCCGTCATGTAGATGCCCATGTTCCTAAGAGTCGGGCTAATGAGGAGCACCTCAACAACGAGCAGGTAGATCAAGCTGCAAAGATAGAGGTGTCAAAGATAGACTTAGATTGGCAACACAAGGGAGAGTTGTTTCTAGCTCGGTGGGCCCATGATGCCTCAGGTTACCAGGGCAGTGATGCCACCTATAAGTGGGCACAAGACCGAGGGGTGGATCTAACCATGGACAGTATTTCTCAGGTTATCCATGACTGTGAGACATGTGCTACCATCAAACAGGCCAAGCGGATAAAGCCCCTATGGTATGGTGCGCGATGGTCCAAGTATAAGTATAGGGAAGCCTGGCAGATTGACTACATCACCCTTCCCCAAACCCGCCAAGGCAAGCGCTATGTGCTGACCATAGTGGAAGCCACAACTAGATAGCTAGAGACCTACCCTGTGCCTCACGCTACTGCCTGGAACATCATTCTAGGCCTTGAAAAGCTAGTTCTTTAGAAGTATAGTACCCCTGAGAGAATTGAGTCAGACAATAGAACTCATTTCAAGAACAGCCTCATCAACAACTGGGCTAGGGAACATGGCATTGAGTGGGTGTACCATATCCCCTATCATGAACCAGCTTCAGGGAAGGTAGAAAGATACAATAGACTGCTAAAAACCACCCTGAAAGCACAAGGTAGGAGATCTTTCAAAAATTGGGAGCAGCATCTAGCAAAGGCCACCTAATTAGTTAACACCCAAGGTTCCACCAACAGAGCAGGCCCTGCCCAATCTGAGCCCCTACATATAGTAGATGGAGAGAAAGTCCCAGTAGTACATGTAAGAAGTTTGTTAAGGAAGAGAGTTTAGATCAGTTCTGCTTCAAGTACAGAAGATCCCATCCGTGGGATTGTTTTTGCTCAGGGGCCAAGTTGCACATGGTGGGTAATGCAGAAAGATGGAACCACACGATGTGTACCCCAGGGAGATCTAATTGTTGAGTAAGAACCGTGTGTAATTATCGTTGTATGCTGAATAGTACTGCCACTGTATGTAGCTGTATATTGCATATTGTTTTTATATAGGTGTAGGTGTATGTAGAGCTAGAGTATATATTAGTTTTAGTAAATTGACAATATGGGGTAAAGGGTAGGATGTCCTAGAGTAACTTTATGATGCTTCTATCCCCAGTCGTCTGTTCTGTTTGTGCTATATATTGAGTCCTGTGCCTTTAAGACTGGTTCTAAGAGCAAGGAGAAGAACAGAGTTTGTTTTGAGAAAACTGCCTGACTCCTCCACATTCTTCTGCGGACAATGTGTTAGGCGGAGGCTTAGAGAGACTGCAGGACAGATTTTATTTTTTTTTTTTTTTTTTGCTTTTAGTTAGTTTCAGCTAGCTAGAGCAAAGAAGTTCCCTAGACTGTTTTTTTTTTGTTTTTTTTTGTTTTTTTTTCCTTTCCTTTTTCTTAGAACTGTTTAAACCTGCTCTGGACTGAAAACCCAGGGGAGCACTGGGGGCTGCACCTGCAGCCCACTGGGGCCTGGACCTCGGCATTTTCCAGCAGCGCCGGAGGGACTGGGACTGAGGAGAGACTGAGAGAGAGCCGAGCTCCACCCACGGCAAGGACTTTTCTCAATTTGCCATCTCACTCCAGAACGAGAGGTTTTATTGTTTCATATTATTCATTCTTTATACTTGTATGCACTTTGTTTGTTTAGTAAAATAGCTTTTTCCACTTTTCTCCACCAAAGTTTTTTTCGGACTAGTTAGAGAGAGGAGCCACTTGGGTTTGCTTCCCAGAGGGATCCTATACAGGGGTTTTCCCCCGAATTTGTCTCCAAACCAGGACATGTACCTTGTGAAAAATGTTAATCACTTGTTTTTAAAATTTTGAAAGTTTAATAGTAAATAAGATGGTTATAAAAATAGAATTAGAGTAAAAAATTGAACAGTTAGGGTTAGGACAATACAAGACAATAAAAACAAAGTTACAGACATCTGGGTGCCTCCCCAAGCAAAAAAGCTCTGAAGAAGGACCCCGTTTACAAAGGATTATCCCTTAAAAGCAATAGCCTGTTGAATATTCATACATTTCATACATGATACATAAATTCCATTCAAACAAAGAATTTTCTCGGGTTAGTATCACTTTTTTCCTTTAATCTCTATGGCGTCAACAGGGCTGAGCAAGACAGGAGAAGTTGGTCTCTTCTGATAAGGAAGTAGTAAATTCTTTTTTTTCTCTGAAACATTTACGTTTTCCTGTGGTTGGCATATAAAAACTACATTTTAACTACAAAACTACATTTACCATACTATCAAAATATTAATACAACATTAACAATCAATACAACATCATACATATGGTAAATATCTTGCGTAGAGCCATATAATATGCACTTTTCACAATCCTCCCTCTTTCTTTTTATAATTAATTTGGCTTGAGCAATATTCATTGTTTTCTAGGCTTCTTTATTCACTCATTTTTTTCACAAATCAATCTCGCTTCTTTGAAGGGATCTTCTATATTATTTTGTTTCTTTAACACCATAATCCTTTGTGGTGTTGTTGTTGTAGGCAACTTTTGGTCAATGTTCACTAATTACATGCCTTATACTACACTGGTGATGAGCCAAATGAAACGGGATCAAACAAGGAAGAAATATTAGACCAGCTGTAGCGCATAAAAGGAAGAAGCCTAACTTTTTCCACCATTCTACTCCCAATATATTATCCCACCAGCTAGTATTTAGCACTGATTCCCACTTTTGAACTGGTACGTGGGCGATTTTTCTGATATCATTGACTATGTCCAGGACGGCATCTCCATTGTCATCTATTTTTAAACAACAATCTGATGTATTGAACTTCCCAGAAACACCCCCTTCTTCAGCTAATAGATAGTCTAAAGCCAATCTATTCTGATACACAGCCGCTCTTGTTTGGGTTTGTTGCCTTGATATTAATTCCATTGCCTGACCAGTTTTGTTCATTATTATCTCTACAGGAGCTTGAAGTCTTATAATACAATTCAGCATATAAATTGGGGTTCAATATTCCCAACTCCCATTTTGTGCCCAGGTGGCTGGCCCATATGTTTCTTGTATGCATTCAGGGGGCCATTCCTCATCTCCCCATTTTTGGAATCCTCTAATCAATTCTCTTTTGTTTCTCTTTAGATCCTCATAAACTGGTATCCCTAACTGATCCCCATGAGGTCCTGGTAAAAGAAAAAATCCTGGCTGTATAATTCCCAGAGTGCAGCTCCCTTTCCACTGAGACAGGAGTTTTGGGTATGCTCTTTTTCCACATATCCAAAATAAGCTGTCTGGAGCTTTCCAATAGTTCAATTTTTGCTGATCTATATTCTCCCAAAATTTGGAAATTTCTGGGATGCCATAGTAAGGATTTTTACCTGTATCATTACACTGAAAAAGTTTTGTTTTGTTATCATACTTACAATTCACTTTTTTGGCTTTTTCTTGGGTCCAATACACAGTTGGTGCTTCTGGGACCCACCATACAGAAGTTCCATTATTCACCTTATATCTTTTACAGGGTCTTTTTCCTACTTCATGAAGGAACCTTTTCCCAGTGTGCCAGAGACATTCTTCCCCTATCACTGTTGAGCTTAAAATTCACCCTTCTGGTCTGTTTTCTCCACTTGTACTTGCTTGGTTCCATTTTAGGAGCTCAATTGGGCCTAAGCTGCTGCCTTTCCATGGCCATTCTTCTGACATCAAAGCCCCTCCACAGACTCAACAATTGGTTAAGTTCCTTACTTTTTCTTTCCCCCAATTCTACAAACTGATTTGTACCTATCCTTGAGATACCTATTTCTTTTTCTAATTGCTCTTCAAGTTTGGTATACAAATCATTGATTGAAATTGGCACAGGTTTAGGTGGTTGTACTGACTTAGCCTTTTTGCTTATCAATTGCTCTTTTACTAAATCTTGTGCTATGTGCCCAGTAATGTAGGTAAAACAAATCCATCTCTCCTCTTTTGGGCACTGACTTCCCATCCTGCTACTACTTGTTCTTAAGTTCTCTGCAATCCAGTACTTCTTCCCTTTATCTATGCAATTGCCTAATTTGGATGGGTTATAACAGTGACTGTTGACATGAGTGTGAGAAATGAAAAAAGAACCTCGGTGTCTTTCCATGTACAGCTTTTGGTAACATCTGTAACATGGCTTTGTCGATATCCCAAAAGGGAGAAGACAAAAACTGAGTGACAGAAAAAGGAGTAACAGAGGTCCAGTATGGCTTATACTCCCACCTCCCATGCCTATGGGGTTGCAACCCACAGCAGGTGTATTTGGTATTCTTGGTGGCAAATACAGAGGCCAATCTGGTCCTGCCCTCTATTTCCTTGTCACTTCCTCTTAGCTAATTTCCAGACAAATCGTTTCTGACGCTCATTAACTGTTGTTTCCCACTGTTCTTCAGGTATCTCCATTCAACAGGCACTAATAATTCCCATCCACAAAACAAACTTATTATTTCAGTTTCTTCCAATTCTACTTGGATAGGAGATCGATTTGGCCCTTGACACTTCCTGCAACGAGAGCATCGATTGTGTGAACTACAATACTAATTCTTCCCACAATCTAAATATTTACATTTAACTCAGCTAACATGTCTGGTATTTGGGTGGATCAAACAGGGTATTTGGTCTGGCACTGATGGAAGTTGCAACTCCTCTTCTTCTTTGCATAAATCACAGGCTAAGGCATGAACACAAGAGTTCTCTGTCCAAAACCATCCTGATCTTCCTGTTAGGAGTGGAAGTATTCCTCCCTAAGGAGGGTATTGGAGGCGTCTCAAAGCTTGTCCAGGTGGTACTTGAAACCACTGATATAAGCTTGGCCTTATCTCCCAATTAGGTGTGCTCCTGGGTATGTTTCTTGGACCATTTCGATCTTCCCAGTTCATTACCACCCAGTCCCCATTTAAGAGTCAGTTTTTTATCACCCGGTTTGGATGCAATTGTCCACTCTTTAGGTTCATCCACAGGTCCTTTGATTCTGCTGGCGTGGATCCACCCTCGTTCCTTGGTCCGGATCTCAGCCTCGGTCGTCAGCAATACCTGAAAAGGACCTTCCCATTGAGGAGTTAAAGATTGTTCTTTCCAGGTTTTTATTAGCACCTCTTCCCCTGGATGAACATTATGGATTTTAAAGTCTAAAAGTGTGTTTGAGAGATATTTCCTTTCAACCGTAAGTTTTCAAGAGTTTTTGCAATGTTGTTAATGTATCTTTTAATTCTCATTTCCGCTGCCTCATAGGTAGCATTTTCATGTTGGGTGGTTAAAAAGGGTAACCCAAACATCATTTCATACGGTGATACTCCCAGGCCTGACCTGGGTTGTGTACGGATCCTCAATAAGACCAAAGATAGGCACTGTACCCATGACATTTGGGTTTCAACTATTAACTTGGCCAAAGTTCTCTTTAAAGATGATTCATCCTTTCTACACGACCAGAACTCTGTGGATGCCATGGGGTATGCAGCTCCCATTTTATCCCTAAAGATTGAATTATCTGTTGTAACACTTTTGACGTAAAATGCATTTCTCTGTCTGAGTCTATGCTATTAACCATTCCATATCTGGGAATAATCTGCTCTAAAAGGGTCTTACTTACCATGTTGGCTGAGGCCTTGGTAGTGGGAACTGCTTCTACCTAATGAGTTAGATGGTCTGTCATTACAAATAAATACTTCCATCTTTGTACTTGAGGAAGTTCAGTAAAATCTACTTGGATACTTTGAAATGGTCGAAGAGCTAACTCATGACCTCCTAATGTTGTTTTTCTCATTACGTTTTTGTTTATCCTTTGTCAAGTTATAAATTTTTCAGTTACTTGCTTTGCTACTCCAAAAATCCCAATGCATCCATAGTTCCTTAAAAAATTATCTCACAAAGCCGGAGAACCCCAAAAGGTTTTCTGATGCATATTTTCTAATATTTTTCTAGCCAGTATTTTATTAAGTAATTGTCTTCCATCAGGAAGTTTCCATTTCCCTGATTCAGCCTATTCTCCTCCTATCTTGTTTAATTCTTTTTTCTCTGCTTCACTAAACTTTGGGATTTCCAATTTTTCCCCATTTGGAGTTCATATTAACATAGCTCTTTCAGCTCCATTTTCTGCTGCATCCTTAGCTTCCTGATCTGCTAAATTATCTCCTCTTATTTCTGGAGTCACTTCTCTTTGGTGTCCCTTAATGTGTACTATAGCTATTTCTTCAGGTAGTTTTAATGCCTCTAAAATCTCTAAAATGAGTCTCTCATGTACCAATCCTTTTCCTTTTGAGATAAGTAATCCTCTTTCTTCCCAAATTTTTCCAAAAGTATGTACTTCTCCGAAAGCATACCTCGAATCAGTGTATATAGTTCCTTTCTTGTGTGCTAAATATTCCAGTGCCTTTTTTAGAGCATATAATTCACAAGTTTGAGCTGACCACTTTGAAGGTAATTTTCCTTTTTCAATAGTTTGCATGTTTTTTTCCATCAACTACTGCATACCCTGACATTCTTTTTCCTTGTAGACATCTGGAGGAACCCTTCACATAGATTATTTCCTCTTCTGAAAGGACTTGTTATTCAAGATCCCCTCGAACTTTTGTTTGGTATTGGATAATTTCTAAACAATTATGTATTAGGTTATCTGCTGGTTCTCCATATAGGAATTGAGCTGGATTTAAACTCCTGTTTACCTCTAATGTCAGATCATCACTATCTATCAAGATTGCTTCATATTTTAACATTCTAGAGTCTGTGAACCATTTTTCAGCTTTCTGATTTAATATATTTCAAACCGCAGGAGATGTGCACACAATTAGTTGACCTCCAAAAGTAAGTTTACGACTTTCTTCTACCAGGATTGCAGTAGCGGCTATAGCTTGAATACATACTGGCCAGCCGTGGCTCACTGGGTCCAACCTCTCTGATAAATAAGCTACTGGTCTCTTTACTCCTGCCCACTCCTGGACCAGAACTCCATGAGCTACCCCCTTTTCTACATTCACATACGGATGAAAGGGTTTTTCTAGTGAAGGTAAGCTTAAAGCTGGTATTGATGCTCGTTTTAACTTCAATTTTTCTCCCTTGGTCCATTTTATATTATCTCCCTCTGTCAATTTCTCATACAAAAATTTTACTGCCTGTGTGCACCCCTCAATCCATAATCTACAATATCCCAATAATCCAAGTAGTTTTTTGATTTCCCTCTTTGAAGAGGGAGGTGGAAGGGATAAAATTCTTGCAATCCTCTCTGGACTGAGCTTTCGACTACTTTTACTTATCAAGTGTCCAAGATATTTTACCTCTGGTTCTGCAAATTGCAGTTTCCCTTTTGATACCCTTAATCCTTTTTCTCCAAGAAAATTTAAAAGTTTTCATCCTCTGCAGTCTTTTTCCCATGTTTTGAGAAAGAATCCAGAGAGGGCTGTCTTTTAAGTGAACTTCTAGTGATTTGATAAGGCATTTCTAGGGAGAAGGCGTTTCTCTGAGCAGTAGCTGTGGTTACTGAGGGAATGGAGCTCAGGGCAGGAAGGGCAGTGAGGGGAGGGAAAAGCACCGAGGCTTGGTCCTCCAAGGGCAGAGCGTAGGCGGGGTTTGCTGCCAGGACCGGCAGAGGAGGGGGCGGTTCTGGGGGATACCAGAGGGGAGCGTGGGCAGCCTGCATGGGGCTAATGGCGGCTGAGTCAGCGGCTCCCGGTAGAGACAAAGCAGCAGCGGCAGCGCCCAGCACAGCCGGCACAGGCAGGGCAGCTGGGGATCGGGCAGTGGAGGAAGCGATTGGAGATAGGACGGCTGGGACCGACGGGACCCCCGGCACGGCCCTTAGGGCGACTGCAAACCAGGCAGCTGGGGCAGACGAATTCACCGGCAGGGCCGGGGATGGGGTGTATGCGGGGACTGGCGCAGCTGCCGCGGACTGTGAGCCCGCTCTCGGGATGGGAACCAAGGCAGGCGAGGCTGAAGCGGGCTGCGAGCCAGCACTCAGGATGGGAACCAGGGCAGGCGGGGCTGAAGCGGGACCCAGGACAGGGGCCTCAGTCACAGCTGGAGCGCGAGCGGGAACAGAGGGGGCAAAGCCTGCAAAGGATCCCACTCTTTTTCCTTCTTTTCTTCTTGTTCCCTTCCCTTTTCTTTCCCCTTTTTCTTTTCTTGTTTCATCTCGGGCGTTTCTGATACGTGAAAGATTTTTATTCTCCTAAAATCTCCTGTCCAACATGTGGCATATTCTCTTTCTTCAGGATTAAACGGTTCTTTCGAGTTTACAAATATATTTAGAGCCTGACAAATCCAGTTCTCAAAAGAGCCGTATCTGGGTCAGTAAACGTGGTCAGATCTTATTTCCTTCTCTGCCCATTCTATCATGCAAAATTGTATCATATTTACGTTTTCCTTTTTTTTTTTCTTTTTTTTTTTGTACAAGGTTTTTTATCCCAGTTAGCTAACATAATGCCGAGAGGGCTGTCTTGAGGTATGTCTGTTGGTAATTTTTTACACCCCTTTTTCTTCCTTGTATCCAACTTACTGTTTTTCTGTCCCATTTTTCAAGACTTTATCTATTTGTCCCCCACCTCTGTTTTTCACTTTCTCTTACAACCTAAAGACCACTTACTTCTATCTATGCACACACACAAAAATCCCTTCTATCCCACACAACTATTCAATACAATACACCTCCCTCTAAGGAGATATAACAGCCAACATTACATGTGCTTTCTTTCATCTACTCTTACTTCATTCTTCCTTCACTTTTACACACTCTCTAACACTCTTAGGACGTGAAGCCTGTCGCCAGAGAATCATGGCTTTGTGTGCCCCCCCCTTGCCTTGCGTTTGGTCTCTGGGTTCCAGTATAGCTGGGCCTCTGAGGGGGGCCCAGAATCTGATTGCCTCTGGTGCCGATCCACCTATGAGGTTAATTTGCGTGTCACTTACACTTTTACTATGAATCCCCCTCCACACGCCCGGAAGGAAAAGGGCTGAATTGCAGGTCACACACACGTTCTGCCACAGCCCCCACCTGCCCGGGGGAACAATGGCCTGTTTGTGGGTCACTTACTCCTCCTGCCACAGTCCCACCCACCCGGGAAGCTGAGGCAGATTTTGTGTGTGACTCACTCACACAACAAAACAACAATAAAGGTACCTTTTACTTTCAAATCACCTATTACAATTTTAGGTGTTACTGGCCCGGTGCTCTTGGATATCCCCTCAATCCAGCTGTGTTGTTCAACCCTAGAGGTTCTTGGGCATTTTATCCCTCAATCTAGCTGCATTGTCCAACTCCAGATGCTCTTGGGCATAACCTCAATCAGGCAGAACCCTGGATGTTCTTGGGATAATCCCTCAACCCAGCAGGTTTCAGTCTTGGATGA
>JANEHK010001832.1:362-11216 GCA_025960845.1 Tachycineta bicolor | reverse complement strand
CTCTGCATTCAGCCAGGCTTGTATTCCCTAACAATTCCTGGAACAATTCCTATTTTCTTAGGGTAGAACAGTAACAATGAAAACCATGGCACAAGTCCCCAGTCCACCAGGAAAAGGAAGAACAAGTTGTAAAGTTCTCCATATATTTGTCCTGCTTTGCTGCAAGAGTTGTGCTGCACACATTGTGTGGAAAGCCAAGAGAAGCTGCAGTTGGTGGCACACCTTGTGACCGGAGCTGCATCTCATTCTCCAGGAAAGGTTCTTGAAAAGAGCAGACAGGACTGTGGAGAAGATTCCTGGAAAACTGAAACAGCTTTCCAGAAGTGAAATGAAAATGAAAAGAAAAAAACCAAGGTGTATTCCTCGATTTATTTCTATGCTCCATTTTTCATGGTGCACTACTTCTCCATCCTGTTAATTCCAAATAGATCTCACCTCTAAGACCAATGACTCAGCGAGTTTTAGATACTGTAAATACCATGAGCTATGCACAGTTTGCCGTATCCTGTTTTTGCCGGAAAGCAATGCTGGGGACACAAGTGCAGTTCTTGGGTCAGACACGAATCCTACAGGCAGGGAATGTTCCCTGACAGTGTCTGAGCCTCAGCAGGGACAATGCACAGCAGCGTTGCTGTGCTGGGTTCCCATGGAACCATGCCAAGAGCAGCTGCTGAGGTCAGAAGCCATGGCAGCCACCACCCTGCTCCAAAGGCCCTTGGCAGGGTGGGCTCCTGCCCGGGCTCTGTGTGCCAGGAGCCGGCAGCGCTGGGTGCAGGGAGCCCAGGGAGGGCACAGAAATGCTGGGCTGAGAAATGCTGGGGGGACAGCGAGAGGGGCGTGTGCAGCCGGCCAGGGCACAGGAGCAGCACGCACAGGGGCACAGCCTGCAGGACAGATGGCCAAGGGCTGGGCAGGGCTGGCAGGGCCACAGGCACCCAGACCTTTGTCCCCTGGGCTCTGGCAGCGCCTCTGGAGGCCCCACAGAAGGAACTTTCCTTTCAGGGGCTGCACTTTGGTCCTCCCTGGCCCCTCCCTGAGGAGGCTGGCAGGGGTTGCAGTGTGATGACATTTGTCCTTGCTGTCCCTCCCATCCCACTGCCCCACAAACAGCCCCGAGGCACCCGTGAGGGACAGGCCCTGCTGTGCCAGGCCTGGGCTCAGGGCTCGGCCTTTCTGCTTCCTCCAGCCAAAACCCAGGCCTTGCTGAGCCCTGCAGTTCCTGCTGCTGTGCCCCAAGCTCTCTCGGCCAGTGATGGAAAGGGCCTTGAGGTACCTCAATCCCCTCAGGTGGCGCATGGGAGAAAAGAACAAACTTCTCAGGAGGGTGGGGACCAAACTTTTAGTTGCAAAATTCAGAGAATGAGATACTTGGCTGTGATCACGACACGCAAAGCAACCACATGGAGATGAGAGATTTCGCAGGGCAGAGAGCTCCTCTGAGAGAGCCCAAGTCTGAGCCAAGGCCGAGAGACCCTCTGCCTGTCTGTTTCTTACTTTTTATATATTTGTGGGTCTGGCTGTGGATTGGCTTCTGGAGTTATCACCTCCCAGCCAAATGGCCAGACCAACTGTCATTTACTATTGTTTTTAGGTCAGAAATATGCAAACAAAGGACAGGGGATGAAAAACAAAGGATTTGATTAGGTTACATGTGTGAAAAAAGGCAAAAACTGCTTCTAATATTGTACAGAAGCTAAAAAGACTGACTCCATCTTATGAACAATCAAAAGGCTTTAAAAAATTCAGAAAAACCAGGGTGACACTTGGATAATCTTAAAGCAACATGGAGTTACAGTACATCACTTCAGAACGCACTGACTGAGCAAACTCTAACCTGTCCAGCTTCCAGTTCTCCAGATTTTTAGAAGAGGAAGTCAGGAGGAGAGAGCGAAGGACATAGAGATCCACAGTCACCTTGGATCCAGCACCATCGCAGCTGCTGTGAGCTCCGGGCCGTGGGACATGTCAGTGTCACAGCCGTGTCACAGCCTCACCTGCTCTGGTCCCTCTCACAGGTGGGGTTTTTGGGGTGCCAGGGGCTTGGCAGCCACTTTGGGGCTGGACCAGAGGCTGCAGTGGCTGGGGCTGGGGCAGTGACCGCCCCACCTACACAGAACTTGCGCTGGCCCCCAAACACATACTGGAGATGTCTGGGGCCATTCATCATTTCTCTGCTCTCCAGCACCAAGGCAAATGGACTCTGGCTGCAGCTCTGAGCTCATGCCCAAGGCAACCACCGCTGGTAATGGGGCTCCATGGAGCTGCTCTGAGGAACACACCCAAGAGTTGGGGAGTGGCCAAAACCCGCCTCAGAAACATGGGATACCCCAAAAATCTCTTCAGAAATGTGGAATATCAAAAAAACTCCCTCAGAAACCGGCTCCCCTTCCCTTTGTCATTTCCAACCTTTGGCTGTCTCATTCCAGACCCCACCCCAGCTCTCTAGTCTCAACCCCAACCCATCCCACCCCTCCTGGACATCAAGACCCCCTTACCAAGCCCTATTTCCCCAATTTCACACCTCCCAAACCCCATCCCACTCATCCCAAGCCAGCCAATGCCAATCTTACCCCTCCTGATTTTCCTCCCAGCTCACCCATTCCCCTTCCAACTCCATCCCTCCCTGAAGGGCTGTGCAATCAACTGCTTTTGGGGTGAGATTGAGTAGTTTTAGCATGAAGTGGTTTTAATGTGACAGATCAAACCCTCTCATCTCTTTGAAGAAGAAATTGAGACAACCACACCAAATACCCCACAAACCCCCAAATCCTCCCCAGTATCTCCCTGAGTCCCAGATTGCACTGAAACACTAGTAAAACATGAGGCTTTAGATACCTTTGATGAGATTGTTAATTTTTACCCCCAATTTTGTCTGTTTTAAAGGAATGAAAATGAATCAAAATGATATTAAGGACAACAAAACAAGAGGACCACCAGCCCAGGGTCTTCCTGAAGCAGATCGCTGGGAATGTGGCTCACCAATTCTCTGCCCAATGTGGGTCATCTGAAGCAGGAGTAAGTTGGAGCACTGCACAAAGCTCTTCCCACAGCTGGGGCACTCTTTGGTCTTCCCTTACCAGTGTCTTCGTTGGCATCTGCTAAAGTGAGAGCTCCTGGACAAGCTCTTCCCACAAGCGGGACATTCGTAGGGCCATTTCCTGGTTTGGATCCTCAGGTGGCGGATCAGGTGGAACCTTATGCTGAAGCTCATCCCATATTCCCCACATTTGTTGGGCCTCTCCCTGGTGTGGATTATTTGGTGGATGACCAGTTGGAAACTTTGGTGAAAGCCCTTCCTGCATTCCGCACACTTGTAGGGCATTTCCCCAGTGTGGATATGCTGGTGAATGATGAGGGTGGAGTTGTGCTTGAAGCCCTTCCTGCAGCTGGGGCAGCGGAAGGGCCTCTTCTTTGTGTGGATCTGCAGGGGCAGGAGGAGACTGGAGCTTCTCTGAAACTTTCAGACACTCGTAGGGTCTCTCCCCGGTGTGGATCTTTTGGTGGATGATCAGTTTGGACCTCTGGTTGAAGCTCTTCCCACATTCCCTACACTTGTAGGGCATTTCCCCAGGGTGGCTACGCTGGTGGCGGATCAAGTGGGAGCGCTGGATGAAGCACTTCCCACATTGCTTGCACTGGTAGGGCCTCTCCCCGGTGTGGATCCTCTGGTGGGAGATCAGGTAGGATCGCTGGCTGAAGCTCTTCCCACATTTCCCACACTGGTAGGGCCTCTCCCCAGTGTGGATCCTCTGGTGGCAGATCAGGCAGGATCGCTGGCTGAAGCTCTTCCCACATTGTTCACACTCGTAGGGCCTCTCCCCGGTGTGGATCCTCTGGTGGCAGACCAGCTGGAATCTCCGGCTAAAGTTCTTCCCGCATTCCCCACACTCGTAGGGCCTCTCCCTGGTGTGGATGCGCGGGTGGGTCACAAGGGTGGACTTGTGAAGCCCTTCCCACATTCCCCACACTTGTATGGCCATTCCCCTGTTTGGATCATCTGGTGCTGGATCAGGTGGGAGCTGTGGCTGAAGCTCTGTCCATCTTCCCGGCACAGGCTGGGTCTTCCATTCTCCAAGAACCGTGGGGTGGGTTTGGACCCCCTCCTCATGCAGGATGTCTTGGGCTTTTCCTTCCCATTGGAGTCCTGTGCCATGGAGCTTGTCAAAATGGCCTCTTCCACAAGGTTCTGCCCTTGGGATTTGTCCTCCCTGGTCTCCATCCTCAGCTCCTTGTCTGGGGGAGGAAGGACAAGGAGAGGATAGGATTTGCCTTTGTACCTGAGGGAAGTGGAAGGAGATCCCCCCAGTGAATTCCTGGAAAGACGGCATAGGCAGCGAGGTTGTCCTGCAGCCAAGGGCCATGCTGGGCTGGGAGATGGAGCAGAAGGGAGGGGCACTGACTTCCTCCTCACCTGCCTGGCTGTCCTGGAGCATCTTCCTCACAGCCTAACCTAAAAAAATTAAAAATTAAACTAAAAATACTCAAATAAAAAAAGGCTGACAGAGTCAGAATACAACCTGACATCCAGTTATGTAGGGTGTTGCTTGCAGTGCAATCAAATCGTGGCTGCAGTCCTCCTGGAGTGACAGATGTGGTTTTGTTGAAGCAATGATCTTGTAGAAGGGTGCAGTTTTCCTCTGAAGGTCCAGTGGTGTTGCAGATGGGTCTGGTCTGCCTCTCAGAATCCAGTGGAAACCAGGGTGCTCCTGGTGCTTTAAATCTCAGCTTATATCCAGGTGGGAATGCTTGGCTCCTCCCTCTGGGTGGAGCATCTCACAATGGGATGATGTAATTTTATCAGCCCTGCAGTGAGACTCAATGGCCCATTAACAGAAGATATCTCCCTGCAGGGAGAATGGGTCATGGAGGAGATAAAGAACATTGCCCCATCTGGTTTTAACAGCTGGGCCATTAACCAAAGATATCGCCCTGGAGTTATGAGAAATGGGTCATGGAACAGTTTTTACTTGGATCTCCAGTTGGTTTGTTTTCAAACTAGCACACTGGGAGAAGTGGGACCACACTGGGAAACTACTGTGAGAAGTTTGGAGTGACTGGTCTACATTGTGGGTGACTGGGCAGGACTGGGAGCATGCAGGGAGGGACTGGGATCATCTGTGGAGTGACTGGGACTATACTAGGGGCAACTGGGAGAACCGGGAGCACACTGGAGGAAAGTGGGAGCAACTGGGAGCAATAGAGACCATGCTGGGGCAAACTGCATCATAATGGGGAATGACTGGCAATGACTGGGCTCATACTGGGAGTGCTGACAAAACTGAAAGCACACAGGGTGGGGGCAACTAGGCTGATACTGGGAGCAGCCTCTTCTGGCACCAGGACCACTGAACCCCTTTTCAGTGAGATATGAACTTCAAAGGAATTAAGAGTTTTAGAAAAGTTAAGGTTTAGCAAAAGATAAGCTTTGCCTGAATTAGTTAAAGTAGATAGATAGATAGGCTAAGTTGGAAATAATTAGGAGTCGATTAGTTGAAAAGAATTGGATCTAAACTAACAATCCCCTGAATTAGTTAAAGTAGATAGATAGATAGGCTCTGCTGGAAATAATTAGGAGTCAATGATTAGTTGAAAGGAATTGGATCTAAATAACAATCCCAGATCTAAATAACTAATTGCTTGTCATTTTTGTATTTGTTTAGTTGTGTTTATAATGAGACACAGAACAAACTGGTAAATAGATCTAAGAACACAGACAACTGTAAATCTTCTAACATCCCATTGAAACAGTCATGGAAACAGGAAACTGGAGTTCTAGCAGGTTCCATTTGTCTTGTTATCCATTGAAAAAGTAGAGTTTAGAATGAGGAAGACTCTCCTTGCTTCCTCTTTTTATGACCCCTCCCCATAAAAAAGACCACTGATCTAATTCAAAGAACAAACTATGCATGCTTAATGGCCTTTTATCTAATTATGATACGAAGTGGAGGATGCCAGGCATTAGTGTTATGAATATGTATTAGTATTTTGGGAATTCAACATTTATGTAAATAAATAGTCTGTAATCACTTGCAACTTTGCAGTGCTTATTAGGGAGCGATCCCACACAGCTGCCCGGCATCGCATCGAACCTACACTTTCTAACTCTAACCTCTTGGAGTGTCTTTTGTCCATCACAGCTGGGTATTGACATTAGATCAATATCCATATGTTAATAAATCACCCATCATCCCACCCCTCCAGCCCTAGCACCCCTCATCAGGGTTTCAGCAATCCCAGGTGTCCTCCACTCTTGGTTTCCCCACTTTGGGGTTCTGGAGGTCTCCTCTCTCAGGGGTCTCGCTTAGGGAAACTGCAGCTTTCCTGAGTCTCCCCAAACCTGGTGTCACTGCCCCCCACCAGTCCTGTGCAGTCTCCACATGGCACTGGCAGAGCTTGGAGGGCCTGGCTGGGGAAGCCCAAACCCCCTGTGTGGGCACCCACATCCGCCCACCCCCTGCCATGGCTCTGCCACCACCACCACTGGGACCCCCAAAAACACCCCCCAAGGACCCCCGATGTCCCCCCGAGGGGCATCTGCAGATCGGCTTTGGAACCCTGCAAACTCCAAATATCTCCCCTGAAACGAGGCAGAAAAGAACTTTATAACAACAACAGTTGTTGGAGTAGTATGTATTTTTAATAGACGTTGAGGTGCATGGGGATTAACTTCACTAAAGACATGCATGAACCCTAGAGAGCTTGCCTCTCTTATTTTTCTTTGAGGTTTTACATATGCATGGCACTGCACAATCTGCCTTATACATATTTATTCTCTGGCCTCACTCATCCTCACATTGTGTGGTAATTAACTCCTCTTGGTACATCCTCTTGGGCATACTTAGTTCATCATGGTGGTCTCTGAGGGTCTCTAGAAGATGAAAGGAATGGAGTCTTCCTCAGTGAACTCTTCACCTTTATTTTTCTTGTGCATGCTTTAGTCCTTTTGGCACTTTTTCAAGGCAAGATGTCAGTTTCTGCTGGCTGAGTCTGTGTTTTTCTCTTTCTTTGCATTTTTTGCTTTGTTATCTTTTCATGTTTAGGTTAGTCTTTCTTGTTATCACTGAGGGGTCCTGGATGTTTGTACTGCTTTAAAATATGTAAACAGGCACAGTACTTGATATTCACTAAATTCCTTCTAAAATGTACAATTCCTTCTAAAATACAGTGTATGCTCTTAAGTTTCCTATAAAGATTAGCTGGAATTTTCAAGCCTCTGTCTCATGCCCTCCCTTTTCTATAGACCTAGTAAATTCTTTTACTACTACTGGGGTTTCTCTCTAGCTTTAACTCACTATCTTGGTAATTCTCTTTTAACATTATCCTAGGTGTTTTAGATAATGAGGTTAAAATCGCAACTTGCTTTAACATCCTCTAGTTCTATATGAGTACAATAGACATTAATTAATTTATACTAAATTATATCAGCAAAATAATGATGGGAGGACAAAGGGTGTTTGATTCTAGTTGCATTTGGTGACTATCTAAAGAGTGCATCCAACAAGAGTTGTGGCTTGTGTCTTGCTTTATTTTTTGTAGAACTCTCCTTATTTCTTTTGTATCATGTTGGACAGTTACTATATTTTTTTGTCTGTTCTCTTGAATTTCTTTTGCAATTTTGTTCAAATTGTCATGCTTTATTAATTGCTTTACTATGGTTAGTTTTTTTTGTAATAAGCGTGGGTAACAATTGAGTGATAGGTTTTATAATGGGACTTGATTAACTGGTGGGATATAACTGATGCTAAATATGAAAAGTTGTACCTGACAATCTTAACAAAATTGTAGATACAGAAATTAGAATGATTTTTATCAGGTAAGGATATATTATTTCTATCTTGTCCTAGGTTACAGTGTAAGATGTTCCCAAAATATTATTCTATCACCATCTACATGAGCTGTTGAAGCTAGGTTGGGCAGTGTTTCCCCTGCCCCCTGCCCCCTGCCTCCATTCTGTTAATGGCCCATCAATGCCCTGCTGCATGACTCATAGATAACTCCCTCCAGGAGCTATCTCTGTTTAACGGGCAATCAAGGCCCGATTGCAAGACTGATGAAATGATATCAGTCCATTCATTGTGAGATGCTCTGCCCAGGGGGAAGAGCCAAGCATTCCCACCTGGATAGAATCTGGGATTTGGGACAGCACAGGCAGCCTCACCCACTGGATTCCCAGAGGACAAGAGCTGCCAGACCTTTTCATGGGGGCACTGCTCCACCCAGACCACTTCAACTGGACTGCTACCACCACCACAGCGTATCAGGTTGTATTCTGACTCTGACAGTGATCCTTTGTACTATTGCATTTATTTTATTTTACCTTGTTTTCTCTCCTATTAAATTGTTTTTTTCTGACTTGGAGTCTCTCGTTGGTTTTGCTTTCAAGCCAGCACACCTAGACATCTTTCACCTACTTTCTCTGTTAGAATTGACCAGTCCTTCCTCTCTTTGATCACTAATTTGGTCAAATAAGACTAAAAAGCAATGATGCCTTGCAACATGGTGATCTACTCAGTATATTTCACATTTTCCCATTTATTAGGTATCAAGGCTTAATTCCGACATGTAGAAAATACAGTCTTTCAGCTTTAAGAGGCAGATGATATGCATTCCATTGAAATTGCCTCATTAATATTTATTTTTCTTCAGAGTGGCTCATGAACTGTTTCAAGTTTGGATAAGCAATTAATGCATCGGTGACTCTAAAAGATAGGGAAAAAATGATTGTGAGCAAGAAAATAATGGCTTGCTTAGGGACACAGTAGTCTCTGCATTTTTAGAAGAGAATTTAATTACATTTTTTGAGCTTTAAAGAAGCAAACAAAAAAAAAAAGGTTTATATGTTGAGAAATATCATATATAATTGTGCAAGTGTTAATGTGAAAATCTACAGAGTGTCATGCCTAATGATACAAGTAGTTGTGCAGGTTTTTGGCCAAAAGTTTATGTACAAAAGATTGGACAGGTGGGATTGCACAGTGTGCAATTTGTCCCACAGGATTAACTATGGAACACCAGATATATTTCTATAAAAACAGCTATGATTGATTCTGATCAGGTTTAGACAGAAAGATTTATTCATGCCAGAGTAAATAAAAAAGAGTTATTTGCTCCACAGTATAGAAGTTTTGAAAATTATAGAATATAGTGCTCTAGGAAGCAATTTGAAAGTAAACAGGGCTTTGCTGGAGTTGTTTGAGCCCATTGCAGGCAGAGCCTCCTGCTCCAGCAGGAACTGCCTTTCCTGTGCCAGGACCAGGGCAGATCCCACTGCAGGAAAAGCCCCAGGCCAGCCCCAGCACAGTGAAGGCCTCGGGCACAAGTGCAGAGTGCCGTGCTGGGAGCTGTGCCAGGGAGAGCCTGAGGCACCAAAGGCACCTTGGCAGCAGCAGCTGCTTCCAGGCCATGGCCAGAAGCCTCCCTTGGCAAGGCGGCCTGGTGGCCAGCACTGCAGAGCTGCTGCTCCAGGGCTCATTTCTGGCTGGGCTCTGCCCCAGCCCACAGAGTGTGACCTCAGCCCTGACTCTGTCCCAGCCGCTGTGCCTGAGCCCTGCAAAGCCTAAAGGTCACCTGTGCCAGCCTGGCTCTGTCAGCCCCTGGGGCAGGGTAGGGAAAGGCCAGAGAAGGGGCTGGCTTTGGCTGCTGCATGTGGGCTCCTGCAGAGACAAGGAGGAGTCCAGGGAGTGGATGGAGTCCAGTGAGCAGCCCCTTCTCCCCATGTAATCCTGGAATGCTTTGGATGGGAAGAGCTCTGCAGTGCTCATCTCATCCAAACCCCTGCCATGAGCAGGGACATCTTTCACCAGATCAGGTTGTTCAGAGCCCTGTCCCAGCTGGACTTGAATGTTTCCAGGGATGGGGCATTGACCACCTCCCCGGGAACCTGTCCTGGTGTATGATCAACCTCATCATCAAAAATTTCCTCCTTATCTCCCCTTATCTGAACCTCCCTTCCTTTAGTTTAAAACCACCAACCTTTGTCCTATTGGGACAGGCCCCACTAAAACCTTTGTCCACCACTGCATTTCCAATCAGCTGGGTTTCCAAGGCAATTCCACGACAGGTGACCCAGGTGTGGTGTCCCAGGGAGGGGCTGCCATGGAAGCAGTGCCCAGCACTGCCCCTTTCTGTCTGGCTGAGCTGGCCTTTGGCCCCGGCAGTGGCGTTTGCTGCTGATTCCGCGGCGCCTGAGCAGCCAGCGCGGCACGGGGCAGGTGGCCGTGGCACAAGCCCCCAGCAAGGGATCCCCTCTGGCTCTGGGCAGTGACACCAGCCCTGAGCAAGGGGCTGGTGCAGAGGGGTCAGTGCAGCATCCATGGCCACAGCCCCTTGCCATGGCCCAGGGCAGGTTGGGATGATGATCCACCCTCACTCCTGGCCCAGGGCAGGTCTGCAGGGCCCTTCCCCACAGCCTGTCTGCACACAAGCGCTTCCAGGGCTCTCTGCATTTCCCTTCCCCTCACTCTTGGCTCACTCACACACCTCCCAACTGAGATGTTAATTTTGAGGAACTAAGGATTTTTAGGAAAGTTAAGATAATAAGTTGCTGAATTAGCTGAAGTAGATAGGTAATCTTTGTTCGAAGTTAACAGAAGCCGGATCTTAGATAAGCTACCCCGGATTTAGTAACTCATTGCTTGCCAACTTTATGTTTACGTAGCCGTGCCTGTAATGAAAAACAAGATGTAGTAAATAAGATATAAGATAACTGCAGACTTCCTGCTTGAAGAACCCATTCAATGCAGGAAACTATAAGTTTTACCAAGGATGCTGTGTCACAAATGCATTGAAAAGGTAGAAAGGTCAGGAGGAGGAAGACTCACCTTACTTCCTCATTTTAGGTGACCCATTCCCAGA
>JANEHK010001831.1:588-11218 GCA_025960845.1 Tachycineta bicolor | reverse complement strand
TCCCTGTGTTTTTTTTCAAAATCACCTTTAATTGGCACTGAACATCGAACCTTGGGGTGACGATCTGGAGGAGAAAATTAGCAGTGGGATGCTGAGAGGATAGATGCTGGATCGCTGACAGATGCAGCTGCATTGAGATGAGACCCTCCGGAAAATAGTGGACAGACACTGATCTGCCAAGAGTTGCATCAGCATTGAGGTAGAAGCTCGCTGTCCTTGCAAATAGATTGCGAGGCTGAGCTGGTAAGGGGAACGGGGCAGTTTCTTGAAAAAAGGTGGAAGGTGCTGAGTACTCCCTTCCCTGCCCCATTGACAATGGCAAGCATGGAATGCAAATTTGCTGCCGCATTGAAGTTGCTTATTATTATACTCTGAGAGAGGAAAAACAGTAGTAGAAGTACTGCAAAAGCTGATTAACTGGGTGCAGGGAAATGGACATTTTACAACCCCAATGCTGTGAAGTTGGGGAGGTGCCGCGGGGCCCCTGCTGTGCCCTCCTGCCGCCTCCGGCGCCCCAGCACTATCGCTGGCCGATGCCCGGCTCGCTTCTCCCGGCCCGCAGACCGTCCCCGTCACCCGAGCGCTGCCGCCCCCTGCCCCAAAGCAAGTCAGGATGAGGAGGAAGAGGCCCCCGGGGGTCTGCACGGCCCCGGCGCCGCCACTCCCGCACTGCTGCCACTCCCACAACGCATGTGCCATGTGCACTCCCTTTCCCGGCTGTGCTCGAAGAGACACCGGTCGACCAAGAGAGGGGAACCCGTGACCCCTGCTGCTGACCACATTCCCTAGACACTGTTCCACTGCTGGAAGAATTAGAGGAGGACCCCGATGACAGAGAGCACTGCTTCCCCCAGCAGAAGCCCCAGCAGAACCCCCGATTGGTTTAAAAGAACTGACTGATCAAATTCAGGCGGTGATGCAGCCCCTGAAGGAGCGAGCACAAGCAGCAGCTAAGCTGCTACTGGAAAAAGCCCAAGAACTATCTACAATAAATGCTAAAAATCAGGAGGAGCCAACATCTTTCAGCTCCCAGTTAACTCCAATGCAACAATTGCTAGAACAAACTGCAGAAAGCAGTTCCCAGGCAACACCTTTGCCGCTCCCCCCCCGCTTGACTCGATGGTCCAAAATTATATGTGATGTTATCCTAGAAAGACAGTGGGAATACGCAGGACACATGGCATGTCTTGTAGCGTGTCCTGTCATGTTCAGAGATGGCAATCCTGTGTGTGAGCAGCATGAATGGAAAATTTTGCAACAGGCCAAAAAAAAAAAATTATATATACACACACACATACACACACACACACACACAATAAAGGAGCACGGCTTGAAATCTCTGAAAATGCTCGAACAGTGTTAGATTGGATTCATACTGCAGATATCAGTTCTCCAGCCTGGATGGCCCCCAGTCTGATCACCATCATCAGACTGTTCATAAATATATTTACATCTCTGTTATTAGTATGTTACTGCCCAACAGACACAGGGCAGGCGCCTTCCTGGACATTCATTGCTTGTGCCTGTGGCATTCCAGTCCCTAGATGCTACAGATGGAAAACAAGCAAGAAGGACAAATAGCAGCACTCCATTAGGAGAGCTTTTTAATCATGGCTGTGATTCATTGTCCACAGTCTTTGTGGTTTTGGGAACTTGTATTTTTGTGCAGCTGGGTCACCAACCCTGACTGGATGTTCTTCTGTTGTTTTGCTGTGACATTCATGTTTTACTGTGCACACTGACAGACGTACGTCTCAAGAACGCTGTACTTCGGCATGATTGATGTGACTAAAGTACAAATCTTCATAATAATCATGCATTTACTGGCAGTGATTGGAGGACCACCTCTTTAGCAATCTCTAATTCCAAGACTGAACATTCAGGTAAAAATACCCCCAGCTCCTTGTACTGTGGCAGGAACCATATTCTCCTGTACAAACTGGAGCTGGCAAAAATAGATCCACTTTAGCAGGAACAAGTGTCCTCTCACCTTTTCTCCATATTGGCTCCGTAATTGTCTCGGCTGCAATGATCTACAAGAAATCTGCTGTGCAGCTCTTTGAGAGACATCTCTGCCTCTCCACCCTGACTTTTGGCCTTGTGTCTGCCAAGATCACAAATCAGCTGGTGGTTGTCCATGTGATCAAGAATGAAATGTACTTGTATGACACAGAATTCATAAGCCCAGACTTGCTGTTCCTTGACCAAGCATTTTAACAGCTTTATTGATAAGTATATTGTCCTCTGGACTGCCCTGATCCTGTCCCTGTCTGACCTGCTCTGATACTGTGTCAGCGTGTGCAGCCAGAATTGCTGCCCACCTGCACATCCACGTGTTCCGCATCAAGGGCTGCCCCATGCCCTCAAAGCATCACTAGGGATGGGAGCTGCCACAGGGGAATGGAAAAAGAGTTAGATTTCTACAGGAATGGATGAAGACTTGTAAGAGACAAAAGCTAAAAGCAGATGAGAACAAAGTAATAATAATAATAATAATAGTTAGTAATAATAATAATAATAATAATAAATTTGTAATAATCAATGTTGTATTATTTTTCTTCTTTGTTATCAGTAACACTCCTTAACTAGTCTCCTGCCTGAAAGAGTGAGTTCCAAGTTCACCCTAGTCAACTCTCCATGTAGCCAACTCTGTTGGTTCCAAGCCTGGAAAAGCATGCAGGAAACAAATGCTCTGTCTTTGTAATTACCTTGATTACTAATTTCTCTCTATATAGTGAATGGATCCCCACCAACTGGAGTTTCTAATGTAGTATAATTACAGCCGCAATCTGACTTGCTTTTAATTTTAACAGTTCATCATCTCTTAGTGAATTACTTGTTTAGTGTCCACTTGGAATTTATTTACTAAAGCCTTAAGCTGGTGAAAACTCAAAGATATCTTACTAAGTAGTGTGGCTGCAGCAGCTGCCAAGTAAGAGCCAAGCTGTGGTGGTTTTCACTCGTGCATTGCTGACAAAGCGGTTTCATGCTGAACAGGGTCACAGTAAGCCTTCTGCATGCAGTGAACGCCACAAGCCCTCTGAAGATAAAAAGCCAGATGGTCAGCTCCCGAGAAGATGAGGAACACTTCTGGCCAGAGCAGCTGATCTCAAAATCATCCCAGACTGACAGGACTCCAAGGGCCCTGGAATCTGTCACTCTGAAACCTGCTGGTCAGCGACAGGGCACCTCTGAGGTGAATTCGACAACAGCTGCACCCAAGCCTTTGAGCTTTGCATCTGGACCACAATGGGAACCGAGTAAATGGACTCGGCCGGCAAGGAGGAAAAGAAGGAAGAAGGACCATCAAGTCATTGCTGAGACAGGTGGTGGTTGAGGCCGCTGGTGAACAACACCCTCCTGACCCAGACTGTGTTGTAGCGTGCATTATTGGTCACCAAGGTCCCTTGGATCATTGGAACTTTCCCAGGACTTGCATGAGTGGCAAGAAGAAGAGTGTCCTCAGTGTCAGGGAGTAATAGTTATAGAAGTGAGCTGCGGAGTTGGTGGTGCACAATTTGGGAGAGAGACACCAAAGCTTTGGCGTGAGGGTGGTTTGTGTGACCATTGCTGTAGTGGTACCCTTGGTGCCTTTCATCAAGCAGCACAGGTAGTGTTGGGAATACCTAACCCTGTTCCTGGAGATTTTGGTGGAGTGGCAGATTGGAGATTTGTGCAGACAGTGTGGGCCATTAAAAAAGGGATACGGCAAGCCCGCATGGTAAAACGCTCTCATGTGTTGCGTGCCTTCTGCTCATGGTGTCAACAAGTGTTGTAGGATCCCCTCAATTAGCTCATTGTATAGACGTGGGAGATCCCAAATTCTGGTCCCAAGCTAGGACAGTGTTAACATCCATGTTTATACCAGGAGCAGCAGCTGCCAGAGCAATGACCACATTAAAGCAGATAGCATGCTGGACAAAATCAGAATGGAATGTGATGAGCCAAATTTTGGATGAGCTATCAGTGGATGTTACCAGTGTTAATCATGCTGTTTTGCAAAATGGTGCTGCAACTGATTTTTGCTTTTAGCACATAACCTTGGTTGTGAAGAGTTTGAAGGAATATGTTGTATGAACCTGTCTGATCGTTCTGGATCAATTCACAAAGAATTTGCAATTAATGAAGAACAAATTACATGATTTAAAAGAAAGCAATGATGCATTTAGGGATTAGTTAAGTAGCCTTGGGATTACGGGATGGTAGAAGTTTGGTTTTAAACAAGTGTTTGTTATATTATTACTTGTATTAGTAGGATTATTAGTACTAAGTTGTGTAATGTCTTGTATTAAGAATATGTTGCATAAGACAATGACTAATGCTTAGCTTGTGCAAAAGAAAAAGCAGGAATTGTAGAAGGATTTCTGGAGATAGAAACAGAGAGGCCTTGCAGTGTTGGGAAAATGCTGTTTGCCTTAGCACTCCAAGGTCAAAGAGTGTGGGAACGAGCCATTGGCCCCTGAACAAAGTTGTAAACAGGTAACTGCAAAGGAATGCTTATGCAGGTAACATTAGCCAATAGTATAGCCTCTTGGGGCTCGTAGGAGGTAGCCAATAACAAGTAGCAAAATGCCCCGTGAACAGCTTATGCACAAGAATTATATGTATAAAAGAGCCCTGTGTACCCACAATAAACGAGCGTTCACCATTACTTCTGTGAAGAGCGTGACTGACTCTGGCTGCTCCCCGAGACATCATCTTTACAGGAGTGGTTTGGAATATTCCAAAAACTTCAGGAAATTCAATCTGATAGTGGATCCTATTTCACTGCTAGAGTTGTACAGGAGTGGGTAAAAAGTGAAGGAATTAAATGGATTTTTCACACCCCTTACTACCCTCAAGCTAACGGGATCCTAGAAAGGACCAATGGTCTCTTGAAACAACTTCTGAAACCACAGGAGGGAAATTGGGATGTCCGGTTATGGGAAGCAGTTAAAGTAGTGAATGGTAGATGGGGACTAAACGGGTGTCCCAAAATCACTGCTTTCTGTCCAACAGCTCCAAACATGATTCCTTCACTACAGGGACCTGATGATCCCAAGAATCCTGCACATTACCCTGGACAACCTGTTCTGGTGGATCTTCCTACTGCAGGGGAAGTACCCCTTGTACTAAAATCCCCTCTGAATAAATATGCCTGGGTAGCCTCTGATGCCCTAGGGAAAGAGCATTGGATAAATCCACCCTGGATAATTCCATCATTCTAACCATTGTCTCTGCCTCCTAGTGGCAGGATTTTTCTGTTGTTTACTTTTACAGAAGAACCCCGAGGGACATGAGGATCACCTGAACCATGATAAAACTGGTGATATTCTTCTGCATCCTACGACAATACCATGGCCAGGATTCTTCGGAGTGGCCATGGTCTGAAGCTATCATCAAGCACACAAATGTTTTAGGATCTTATCCCAAAGATCACCATCCAAACCGAGCAACTGTAGTGCAGCATGGCTCTGAGGCATACCATCTAAATGAGTAGGGATGGGATTGGAAGGAGTGGATCAAAACCCTAAGTGGAACAGTGGGTGAAGTAAATATGATAGCATGCAGAAAAGCGGAAGGATCTCTCCATGAGAAAGCCTCCTCCACTACAATTCCTGGAAATTTTTTAGAAGCAGGTGGAAAAACTATTTGTATACCCCTACAGCAGAACTACAGAAAAGTGGAATTGTACTAAACAAATTCCCCTTACCCTGTGCTGCCGTCAAGAGTATGTGGGTAATTACACTTCAGGCCCCAGAACCAACAATATTGCAATTCCAAGGGATTGTAATAATGAACCAGCTGATTGTTTGTGTAGTTTTGTTTTAGTCAAACCAACTTATGTGACATACCATTGGCTAAATAACTTGACGGATCCGTTGGGTTTTAAAGGTCTAGTTTACAAATTTAAGATAAACCCTATAACAAAGCCCAGACTGAGTACAGTAGTCACCGCCCAACAGGTGAATGAGACTGAAACCCCTTTTTTCAATATGATACTGAATGGCCCCGGTACCAAGCTTTTGTTCATTTTACTGGCTCCATGGGAAATGTGGAAGATTTAAACCTATCAGCTGTTGTTATGCATGAAAATCAGGTAAATACTAGGCAGGAATGGGAAAAAAAAAACCAAAAAAAAAAACTTGGCAGCTTCAAGGGACAGTGGGAGAAAAAATTAGTATAGGGTGTCAAATGATTAATGAAACCACCTATAGTAAGGCAACCTCCATCAGTGTTCTGACAAACCAAATATATAAGCACAAAGAGGTCTGCACACACCCAAGCATGCAGGATTGTTGGCACAATTTCACACTAGCACAAACTGTAGAGGTAGTTTGTCTTTGGGCCGAAAATACTCAAGGGCTTTCTTTTAAATTTAAAATAAATGTTATAGCCCAATTTACTGCAGCTCATATTACCAACACTCCAACCCAACCACTGGTTAGGCTTAGCCCGAGAATTTCTGAAATCGGACCATGTATAATTAGGAAGACAGGACAACAACAAATACTGTTCAGTCCAGCATGGTCTCTTAAGCAAGTCAAATTGCTGGTGCAAAATAATGTCTCAGAAATTCAGCCAGCTTGTTCACCTTTCTTGCAGACTTCCTTTGAAGGTTGAACAGTCTGGTTGCGAAAGTGGAACTCTTTTAAAAAGCGGACACTTAGAGACATAACTGGTGTTATGGGAACAGGATTGGGAATTCTAAATAATATTGATTCAGAAGGAATACCAAATAAATTGGCTGCCACAACTAGAGACCTGACTAAATTACAACAACCACTACTGTTCTTCTTCTTGGCTTTGGGAACACGTCAGTGGTTGTTATCAAACGTATTACCAAATTGGGAAAAGGTAAGTGTGAATGACCATAAATTGGTAATTGATGCACTCAGTGCTACACAAAACAATGTTTCTTTGGCCCTCAGCTCTACCCAGGCTCAACTGTGGATGCAGTCGGTTGCTGCCTCTATTATAAGAGAAGGTGAAGAAGGCACTTTTCCTACTGAAATTTGGAAAATAATTTGGGACAATGCCACTGATTTTGAAAAAGAATTCCAATCCTGGTGGAACTTAGTGAATTTTACTTACAATCCCGTTACAAACACAGCCACAGCTTTTGTGTTAACCATATGTAATGCTTCAGTGCATTTGATATTCTCTATCATTGCATTAGGATTGAATCATGATGGAGCTATTCTCTACCCTTCAGAGCATAGGGAATGGACCCGTCAGATTGGTGAGAAATGGCAAGGTGTTAACTTAGAATCCTCTATTGTCCGAGAGCAACAAGGGTTTATCTGTGAAAGTAATGCAGTTATAGATCAAGATATTTGTCTGGACACTGAGCAAAATATCTGTCATTTTGAAATTCATCCTAACTAGGGTCCAGAAACAGTCCTTATATATATATATATATATATATATATATAGGTAATGGTTGTGCATGCTTTAGAACTACTCGTGATATGGTATTTGTCGAAAATGTAGTAGTAGACACTAAAAATCATTCAAATTTTTGTGCTTGCAATTTTACTAAAATCACAGGATGCAATTTTTCTTATAAAGCTCCAGTTACCTCTCATTACCTTTTGCAATCAAACTACACACTGATTCACAAACTATCACCTACTCCCATTGGAATGAACCTTACTCTGGTATAGCAATTGTTGCTTCACCAGGACTTAATAGAAATTTTGGAAAAGATCAAGAAAGATGGGCAGAAAACCCTGATAACTGTTCATCATAATGTGAAAGAGCTACATCGTGTTATAGAAAGGGTAAGAAAATATGTCGAGCACAGGAGGTGGGATATTCTTTTTGGGTGGTCACCTACTGCCACAAGTGCCTTGAACAAGTTGTGTCATCCCATCATTTTCCTTTTGATTTTAGTTTTCATTGGTTTTCTTTTATCAGCAATTTTATTCATTATGAACAGGAGAACTGTGAAATGGTTAACATGGTTGACGTCCATAATTAATGCTCATAACCTGGCAGATGTCCTCTCCCCTATGGACATCCACAAGGCAATTAGAAAATTTGAATGTATGTTTTGAAATTATTTCCTTTTGTAATCTTTAGATTAAAATTTAGATTAAAATTTAGATTAAAATCTAAAATTATTTTAGATTATTTGTGATTTGTTATGAAAAAAATATTTTGAATTAATACTGATTGTTATTAATGTTCTGATTAACTGTGATTTGTTTGATAATCTGAATTAATATTATTGTTTCCTTTTCTACTTTTCCTTTTCCTTCTTTTTCTCCCTCTCCCTCTCTACATACTACCTCTTTCTCAGGATATACTACCAACGTTGATGAGTCCTGAAGACTTCGCAACGCCACTACGGAACCCTGCTGAAGAAGATCTCTTGAAGACAATAGTGAGTCACGGGGTGATGTAAGAGTCTGTCTGAAGTTCCCCTCATTTGCCCCACGATCATCATAAGGACCTCGAGGACCCCAGTGCAGTTCTGGCCTGCTCGAGGTGGATGCTTGCCAATTGTCTGCAGGTGCATTTTCCTGTGTCACCACGCCACGGTACACGGGCTGTGAGCAGTGTAATGGCAGTTCTGTACATGACATTTCTACCTGCTTCATGCTACCAGCTTCATGACAATAGCCTTTGAATTTCCTGACATCTTGGCCAAGGAAACTTTCTGGGATAACTTTGGTGGTCCCCCACAGAAAATCCCTCATCTGCTCCACAACCATTGTGAACAGATGGAGATCAAAGCCCCTCTCAAGGACTGAGACATGAGACCCCTACAACCCTAGTAGGGGGGAGGGTGTGGGGCTGACTAAACCAAAGTGAGATGTTTGCGTGCACGCATGGTTGTTGGACCAAGAAGACAATGGCTCTCACTTACTGCTGAGAACATGGACTAACTGTTCCCCCTTGGTGGCTTCAGTCAGGTTATTCTTATAATCTGTTCTCCCCACAACGGAGGACTATAATAAAAACCTTGAGTTAACCAGAGATTTTAAAAGAGACTCTCCCCAATGTGAAAGGCACACCCATCAACCGAAACACCAGGATTTCATCTCCATGCTTGGTAGCTATATCCCGAAGGTGAGCTGGGATGTGGGGATGGACTTGTTCACTTGGAGGGTGGTGGGCCATGGCAAGGTCCAATGTAAAGTGACAATTAAAGTCGGAGGGGTTTAGAAATATATGGGAGAGGTAGAGATGATGAAATGAGGGCCAGTGAAATGGACCAATATTTGCCAATAATACTCCAATTCAAATGCTCTAATCAGGCTAGAAATAGAAATAAAGGAAGGCGGGGAAAAGATCTTGAAGAAATGCAAGCTTGAATTAAAAATCGAAAAATCAAAAAATTTTTGCATGTGAATATCAAAAATTGAATTGGCTGACAAGAAGTGCAGGGAGAGGGACGGAAGTTTGCCCAATTAATCTTCATTGAAATCGCAAGTTTACATTTCCTTTCCTGAAAGGAAGCCTTTTCTCTGAAATCTTGAAAATAGAAAACAAAGTCTAACTCAGGAAAGGAGACATGATGAGAAACAGTGCAAATGAAAACCAAGGAAATTTGGAACCGGAGTGAGAGAGGCCACATGGACTGAGATGAAATGAGAGGCAGTCAAAAGGACCAACACTTGACAAAAGTACTCCAATTCAAAACCTGAAATCAGGCAAGAAATGGAAAAAAAGGAAGGAGAGGAAAAGACATAGAAGTAAGTCAATCTTAAATTGAAAAAAGGAATATTTTGAACGCATGTAAAAAGAGAAAAGTGAATGGGATGACAGGAAGTACAGGGAAAGGGTCAGGAGCTTGCACAAGTAATCTTCATTGAACTCTTGAAAAAAGAGAACAATGTTTAATAAATGCTCAGGAAATGAGATATGCTGCAAAGGAGTGTGAATGAAAACTATGGGAAAATTTGGAACCAGAATAATTGAAACCAAATGGACTGAGATGAAATGAGGGGCACTGAAATGGACCAACACTTGTCAAAAGTACTGCAATTCAAATGCTGCAATCAGGCAAGAAAGATAAATAAAAGAAGAGAAGAAAAGAAATTGATAAAAAAGCAAGCTTATAAGGAAAAAGGGAAAATTCACACACAACTTGAAAATTCAAAAATGGATGGGATGACAAGAAGTGCAGGGAAAGGGACAGAAGCTTGCCCAATTAATCTTTACTGTAATAGCAAGATGTCATTCCATATCCGAGAGAAAAGTCTTCCTTTCAGGAAAAAGAATGAAATCTTTAATAGAGAGAAAAAAGTAAACAAACGCTCAGGTAATGATATATAATGAAACTGTGCAAATGAAAACTACTGAGAAAATTTGGGACAGGAGTGATTATGACCAAATGGACTGAGATGAAATGAGGGGCACTGAAAAGGACCAACACTTGTCACAGTTATTACAAATCAAATTCTGACATCAGGCAAAAAATTGAAATAATGGAAGGAGAAGATTAGAAACTGAAGAAATGCAAGGTTAAAATGGAAAATAAAAACATTTGAAAGCATATGAGTAGCCAAAATCCAATGGGATGACAAGAAGCGCAAGGAAAATGACAGAAGCTTCACAAGTAACACTCACTGAAGTTTTGAAAACAGAACAAGTCGACCCATTGCTCAGGAAAGGAAATATGATTGGGAATAGTGCAAAG
>JANEHK010001830.1:0-11221 GCA_025960845.1 Tachycineta bicolor | reverse complement strand
TGTTCCATGGTTTACACCCCCGGTTACACCCCCCCGTTCTGTGATTCACTGACCAGTTGTAGCCGCCCCTGTTTCCGCCTCCCCTTTTAAGCTCTTGCACACCTGCTCTCAGGGCTCTTCTGGGCGGCAGGACAGAGAGTGCAGAGCTCCATGCTCCCTCTCCCCACAATAAAACCTTGTTGTACCCTGCCCAGTAGAGTCGCCTTTCATTTAGCTGCCGTGGTCGTCTTATCCATCTATTGCCTGTCGCTAGTGTGGAGGAAACAAGGCCCCACAGGGAGGAGGTGGCTTGCTTAGCCAGCCACCCCGGCCTACCTACGTTGGAGCGGTGCACGGATCTGAGCTAGCCCGTGGCCGTGCTCACCTGCGCGAGGGACAGCACCGCGACAGAGTGGAGCTGGTCTGAAACCTCTTCTGACACTGGAGACACTCATAGGGCCTCTCCCCGGTGTGGATCTGCTGATGGCTGATCAGGAGGCAGTTCCAGCTGAAGCTCTTCCCACACTCCAAGCACTTGTGGGGCTTCTCCCCATCATGAAGATGCTTATGGACCACCAGCTCAGAGCCCTGGCTGAAGCTCTGTCCACCTTCCTGGCACAGGCTGGGTCTTTCCTCCTCAGAGCACCCTGGAATGGGTTTGGAGCCCCTCGTCCTGCAGGATCTCTGAAGCTTTTCCTCCCTTTTGGATTCCTGCACTGTGGAGCCACTTAAAACCTCCTCCACAAGGTTCTGCTGCAGGTCTCCCTGGTCTCCATCCTCAGCTCCTTGTCTGGGGGAGGAAGGACAAGGGGAGAATGGGATTTGCCTCCATGCCAGAGGGAAGGGGAAGGAGATCCCCCAATGCATCCACAGCAGGACGGTGTCAGCAGCGGGGTTCTCCTGCAGCTGGGGGCCGTGCTGGGCTGGGAAATGGAGCAGCAGAGAGGGGGAAAGGGGCACTGACTTCCTCCTCACCCGCCTGGCTGTTCCTGGGGCATCTTCCTCTTCCTCAGAGTCTTCTCCTCCATCCAGCCAAGATGGGGATTGGGAAATCCTGGCTTGGGGGGAAAAAAAGGGATGAGCACATTGAGTTTGAAGGTTCCCTTCCCAAGACCATCTCTAGAAGTTACCAGCCATTTGGGGTCCCTTAAAACCTCCCAAACACCAAGATTCAGCCCTGAAAATGCCTTCCAGTGGTTCCCTGTCTCTGGGGTCCCTTTCCTTTGGTATTTGGGGGCACCCCCTGTCCCAGCTGCTGGGGGTCACACTCATACCAAGGGTCTCCTGTCTACTCAGTCCCCACCCTCCACAGGCTGCTGGGAGTCCCAGAAATCCTGAAATTCCCTCCTATTCCACCTCCCCACTTAGGGCTGCTGGGGGTTTTGGGGTCTCGGGGTCCCTTCTCCCCTCATTCTCTGCTTTGGGATGCAGGGGCTCCAAGGAGTCCCCCCTGCCCCTCTCCAGGCTGTTGAGGGTCCCGCAAATCATGGCGCTCCCCCCTCTCTGGGCTCCCCACTTTGGGCTCTGCTTCTCCAGGCTGACTCAATGCCCCAAGAGGCATTTTCCACTCAGCTTTGCAATTTTTCATTCTCCAAACATCCCCTCCCAAAAAAATGAAACCCAGGGACTCCCCTGGGATATCTGGGCTGAGCTCCCCCTCCCCAGTTACCTGTGGGATGGGGGGGTGATGATCCCACAGGTAGGGGCTGTGAATTTAGGGAGTGTTCAACCTCCTCCTTCCTTCTCCTTTTTCTTGACCCTCCTTTGTCCTTCCTCTTCCTCCTTCTCCTCCTCTTTCATCCCTCCTCATCCTGTTCCCTAACCCCACCTCCTTCTGTACTTCCATCCCTGCTCGCTCTCCTTCCTCATCCCTCCTCTTCCATCCCTCCTCCCCCAGGAGCAGCCACACCCTCAGTTCCCCGTTCCTAAACCCCTGGCAGCCCGCAGGAGGAGCAGGGATGGAGCCGGGACAGGTCGGGATGGGCAGCGTGGGGCTCTCAGCTGCTCCCACCCGCTGGGCATGGGGGGAACTGGGTCTGGGGAAGAGGAGCGGGCAACTGGGAAAACTGGGGGCTGCAGATCCAAACTGGGGCTTGCTGGGGACCCTGTGAGGGACTTCCAGGCCTTGGGGCTCCTCTCAGCAGCCTGGAGAGCCGGGAGGAGGGAAAACAGAGAGGGGTGGGGGATCCCAGGAGTGGCATTGCTGGGAGGGACTGGGCTATACTGGCATAACTGGAACATTACTGGGGCAACAGGGAGTGACTGGGAATAACGACAAGCATGCTGAGGGCAACTGGGATATACTGGGAGTGTCTGTAACCATACTGGAGGTGACTGGGAGCAATGAAGACTACGCTGGGAACAAATGGGATCTTATTTGGAGTAACTGGGAGTGACTGGATTCACACTGGGAGAAACTCAGCCCATACTGGGAGTGAAAGGGAGTCACTCTGGCCATGACTGGAATAATACCAGAATATCTGGGAGTGACTGGGATCATACTGGATGTGACTGGAACCATACCGTCAGTGACCTCCGGGCCTACTGGGATCACCCTGGGAGCAAACTGTGGACATATTGGGAGCAACTGGGATCAACTGGAAGGTGCTGGAACCATGCTGTGGGGAATGTGACCACAACTGGGGAAACTGGGATCATACTGGGAGCAACTGGGACCACACTTCGGGTAACTGACAGAAACTGGGACTGTGCCAGAGGCTACTGGGAGTAATCGGGAAAGACTGGGATCATTCTGGGGTAACCAGAACCTTACTGGGGCAACTGGGATATACTGGGAGTGTCTGTAACCATACTGGGGGGACTGGAACTGCAGTGGGAACATCTGGACCACACTGGGGGAACTGGGCATGACTGGGACCATGCTGAGAAAGACTGGGAATATTCTAGGCACATCCAGGATCATGATGGGAGGAACTGGGGACAGCTGGAACAATTCTGGCAGCAAACAGGATCATACTGGGATCACAGTGGGAGCAGCTGGGACCATGCTGAGTTAGACTGGGATCACACTGAGGGTAACTGGAATCCTACTGGGATTGACTGGGAGCATGCTGGGCGTGACTGAGATATACTGGGAGAGACAGGGAGCCATGAGGATCATACTCGAGGCTGCTGGGGTCATACTGGTATTGACAGAGAGCAACTGGGATCACACTGGGGGCCACTGGCATCATACTGGGAGTGACTGGAATTAGACTGTTAGTGACTGGGATCATACTGGGAGTGGCTACAATCATACAGGGACTATAATGGGTGTGAATGGACCCTGACTGGGATGTACTGGGAGCTACCAGGCCCATGCTGGGAACCAACTGGGCTCACACTGGGAGAAACTGGGAGCAACTGGGAATGACAGGGTGCATGCTGGTGACAACTGGGATGTACTGGCAGTGACTGGGATAAAACTGGGGGACACTGAACCACGCTGAGGTAACTGGGAGTGCCTGGCAATGACTATGAGAATGTTCTGGGCAACTGGGATATACTGGGAGTGCCTGAGACCATGCAGGTGGTGACTGGGACCACACTGGGAGCCACTGGGAATGTGCTGGGGGGAACGGGACCATGCTGGGGGCAACTGGGGACAATTGTGAGTGATTGAGGCTCTGCTGGGACAGACTGGCATCATACTGGGAGTGACTGGGGCTATACTAGGGGCAACTGGGAGAACTGGGAGCACACTGTGTTACCCTGGTTTTTCTGAGCTTTCTTATTAGCCTTCTTGAAATTCATAATGGAGTCAGATCTTTTCGTTACTGTACAATATTAGGAGCAGTTTTCTACCTTTCCCATAGATGTAACATAAACAAACCCTTTGTTTCTCATTCTTTGTCCTTTTTTTGCATATTTCTAACCTGAAAAACAACTGTAACGGACAGTGGGTCTGGCCACTGAGGATGAGGGGTGGAAACCCAAAAAGCCAATCTTCTGCCAGATCCACAAATGTATAAAAAGTAAAGAATAAACAAGGAGGCCCTTCTTTTTTTCCTGCTCTCTCCGTTCTCGAGGTGGTGAGCAGGAATCAGAGGGTTCTCTTATTTTGAATGATTTATGTCTGCGTGATTGCTTTCTGCGTTGCGGTGACAACACTGAATAAAAGTGGGTGCAACTGGGAGAAACTGGGACTGTGCTGGGGTAAATTGCATCATAATGGGGAATGACTGTCAGTGACTGGGCTCACACTGGGAGTGCCCAGGCAACTGGAACCACACAGGGGTGCAGGGTTTGGGGGTGGTTACTAACAAACCCCTTTCCTGAAAAACAACCAAAATGAAAACAAATAAACAAACAAAAAATCCCAAAAAATACCCCCCCCAAAACAAAACAAAACCCAAAAACCCCAATAAACCAAATAACCACAGAAAACCAAACATCCCAGCCAACCAAAGATAAAAAACCACCAAAAACCCAAATCAAAACACTTTAGTGACACAAGTATTGCTATATAGCATTTACTTCTACTATGTGTTAACTTGATTCCTCAAAATCGTCCGCTTCTTTTCCTAGAAATAGCTGTGAGAACAGAAATCTCTCCTTCTCTGTACTGTTTCGTAATTTGGATGAATTAACAGGATTAAGGATTTACTGGATTTGTTTTCACTCAAAGATACCAAAGAAGAGAGAAATACGAAAACAAAATTCTACTTACTTCTAATTAAAATCTATTATTTGTGAATTCTACAGAATTATTAATTTTGACACTTTTAATGATTTTTATTTTAATTTAATCCCAACATTCTGAAAATCACTCCTCCTAGGTCAAGCCTAAGGGAAGCAGTTTCTTAAAATTTCCTCTTAACGATATTCGTCCACCTCACAATCCTTGTTATGCACAAGGAGGGGGCAACTGGGCTCATCCTGGGAGCAGCCACTTCCAGCACCAGGACCACCCAAAAACACCTCCTGGGGAGCCCCCGATGTCCCCCCGAGGGGCATCTGTGCCTCAGCTTTGGAGCCCTGCAAGCTCCAAACACCCCCCCAAAAAACCCCAAACCCAGGGAGCCCTGGGAAATTTGGGGCGAGCTCCCCCTCCCCGGGCACCTGCAGGATGGGGGACAATGGTGCCAGGGTTCTGCGGCTTCAGGGAGCGCTGGAGCCACCCGCTCCCTCCTCTCCTCTTCTTCCTGCTGCTTCCTGCTGCCGCTGCGCCTCTTCCTCCCTCCCTCCTCCTCCTCCCCTGTTCTCTGAACCCCTGGCAGCCCGCAGGAGCAGCGGGGATGGAGCTGGGACAGGTTGGAATGAGAGAGGGGTGAGGGGGGATGCCAGCAGTGGGAGCAACTGGGCTGTACTGGGATCATACCGGGATCATACTGGGAGTGCGTTGCTGCCTCCGCTGAGGCGTAGCGACCTGGTTCAGGAACAACACGGCAGCCACACACAGGCTGCTCGGTCCATCAGCTCACAGACACCGGTGTGGTGGACGGCTAATGGCGTTTATTAACTGGTTACATGAAGTTATAAAACCTCTGTTTGCTACATCACATCCGTCTGCTTATGTTACAAGTTACGTGTTGCTTACCTTATCAGGGACACTAAACAACTAAGTGTTGAGGGAGGGATTCTGTCTACCCGTACAACGCGATATCTTCCGACCGCCTGTCCCTAATCTCCCACATCTCCCCCCCTTCTCATGATTAAGTAAAACACCTATAAAAGTATAAATGTTATAAAAAATGCAAAAGCTGTTAAAGTTAGTATAATAGGATACAAAAGTGATATAACATGTTAGTAATAAGTGCACTTCATGGTAATTGCAGGCGTTCGGCAAATAGGATGTCGACTTTCTCTAAACGGCTTCTAACAAATGACACTAACTTGTTCAAAATGCAAGGCCCAAAAATCAATACCAAGAGTATCATGGTGAGAGGGCCTATTAGGGTGGAAACAAGGGCGGCCAGCCATGGGGACTGATTGAACCATGACTCGAACCATCCTCGTTGGGCCCCTCTCTCTCTCTCTTTCTCTGGGCCAGTCTTTCTCTCAGTTCGGCCATGGAGTCTCACACAACTCCATATGGTCTGCATAAAAACAGCATTCTTCTCTCAAGGCGGCACACAGGCCTCCTTGCTGCATGAGCAAGAGGTCCAGTCCTCGCCTGTTCTGCAGGACGACTTCTGAAAGCGAGGAGATAGATTCCTCCAGAGAGGAGATGGATTTTTCAGTTCTTAATAGGTCCTCGTCAATAGTCATTTGCAGCTGAGAAAGTCCTTGGTGTTGGTTCACGAGAGCTGAAACACCTGTGGCTGCACCGGCAGCTCCTAGGCCAAGGAGCATTGCAATGGTTATACCTGTCATTACTTCTCTTTTGTGGAGCTGGATAGTTTCTTCTAAAAAGCGATACATTTCTTCTTCTTGGTGATACAGGACTCTAGGAACAATCAGAACTTGGACACAAAAGTCAGCAAGGTTATTGAATTTACCAAGGTACACACAGGGTGTTATTCCAGATTGTTGACAAACCCACATTCCTGGTAGGAATGGGACTGCCCACTTATCAGTCTTTTGGCTAGGTTGGATGAACTCATCACAAATATTTCCCATCTGCTTTGCTAAGGTTACACTGCCAAAGCATTTGCCTCGGCCTGTGACTTGACTCAGGGTAATTTCTCTCCGAGGGGTGTCCCACTTACAGTTGTGTGGATTATCTGCTGCAGAATATTCAAAAGGAGCATCAAGGGCAACACCTTCATAAAAAGGAGGTTCTGCATTCTAATATAACCAGCATGATTTTGTAAAGTTTGGATTGGATTGGTTCAACGACAAAAAGGTAGCATTTAACACACTAAGAAATGGATTGTAAGGATCTGACTTAGGTTTTTGGTAGATAGCTAAAGGACTGAATGAGGAGGAGGTGCCAAGTGTGGCCTCTCTCCTGTGTCTGCGTGCTGTGAGAATCTGATAGAGTCTAATTGATCGGGGTACTGAAGGTAGGAATCTGATAATTTGCATGTTTGCCCAATTTAAATGCCTGGCTGCATTTAAAGCATGCCATTTCACTAGTTATTGCGGTACGGACGGCTGCTTGGATTGGGGCAAAATGTTCCTCTTTTGAGACATGCCTGATCATGTCTGTGATGTTGGACCCGGGTGGTAATGATCTTAAAATGTCCTTAGTGGCTGAATTGCATTGTTGGCGCAAGCACTCTGCTAACACAGGACCCTTTGCCTCTGAAGGCAAAGCTGAGGAGTCAAGTGATGCTTGGAGCCGATCTACAAATTGTGTAAAACTCTCACTCTCTCTTTGCTTTATTGTGGACCATGATGATGGTTTAGCAATGACCATGGAAGCAGAGTGGATGGCTTCCCTGGCAGCACGGGTGGTTGTCATGACCTCATGGGCCCGCAGGCCCTCGGCTTGTGCCTGGGGGATGATCATGGTTGGGTCTGTGCCCATGAGCCGCTGCAGGCTGGAGCCGTATAGAGGATGATCTGGACCAGTGACCAGAGCTAGTTGCTTTGCACAATTGTCCTCCCACTCTTGTTTAAAAACTATCATCCATGCCCCATCAAAAATCAGTCTGCAGGTTTGCTTTATGTCAAATAGGAGCATGTCATCCCCTCCAAAAACACTATCAATGAGAGTAGAAACCATAGCTGAATTGATCCCTCTGTCAGTGATTGCTTTAACAATTGCTTGAACATCCTTAGGGTTTACTGGGGAGTATGTCCTCTGGTTTCCACCTGCCCCCCCCACTCGGACTGGAAAAGCCAATGTGGCCGATGGACCCCAATCGACACATGCGACTTTTATTTTCCTCCAGTCTGTGAGAGGAGTTCGTTCTTTTTCTGACTTCCCCTCAACCCGAGTAGAAACATTGTTGTTACTGATTTTATATACTGTTACTTCTTCTTTGTCAGAGCCGGAGCCAGAGCCGGCAGCAGAGGACTGGCTGTCCCAGTCCCAGCTAGAGTGCAATTCAGTGCCAGAAGTCGACTGACTGGCTGCTTCTGGGCTCTGGACCCTTTTGGTCGGGCTCCGACCCCGCCCCTTTCCCTCAGGGCTGGGCCGTCCCTTCCCTCTGGGCCCCCGCCCCTTTCCCTCAGGGCTGAGCCACTCCTTCCCTCTGGGCCCCTGCCCCTTTCTCCCAAGGCTGAGCCGCCCCTTTCTTCCCCCCTTTAAACTGTGTTCCTTAAAAGAATGTGCTTTTTGGCAAGTGTTCTGACTAGCTTTAATTCCCTCTTTCTTCTGTTCGCGTGTGCCTGCGCTATCAAACAAGCTGTTGGCAGCAGACGCACTGTGTAAAAAACTTTCTTTGTTTGCTGATTCCTGGTTGCCTGCCAAATATTCCGATTTAGTTACAATCTTGTTTTTTCCCAGTGATTCAATGCAACCTCCTGCCGTATAGGGTGGAGGTCCCCCCTCAGCCCCTTCAATGAGCGACCTCCCAGCAGAATTTTTGGCAATATTCCTAGCTTCCTCAGTTAATCGATCATAAAACAATTTTGCCTGATTTTTTTCTTTAGCAGCTAACTCTGCACTTGAAGGCCTTGAAGGAAGATTTTGTTCCTGCAAGCCTCCACAGTCATCAGGACAAACTTTATCAGCAGTCTGAACAGAGTCATTGTCTTTCAGACAGCATTTTCCTACACTCTGATAATCCCCTTTAAAATTTTCCTCTGAAAAAGTTTCTTCTAAAACAGTTTGTGTTGCAGCTCCTACACCAAGCTGCGGCATAAACTTTAGACAATTCTGTGCAGCTTTCCAGGTCTCCTGTTCCTGCAAAGCCTTCTGCAAAGATTGCACAACCCTCCCCCATGACTTAAGATATTTCGCTGACCCTGAGAACATAGTTTCCTCGGCTAGAGCTTTTGCACACCGATCCCAAATATCTGGGTGGAGGATTTCCACCGCACGATCGATGACACTAAGTTGCAAAAGCCTCGTCACTGCGAGGGTAAAATCTTTTGCTTTACAATCAATTCCCCATTGTTTATGAATCTGAGATACGACCTTCATGAGGGCTTTCATCCTCCTCATGGGTCCTGGGGCGTCCCCCTCGCCGAGCTGGCCCGCTGCTCGGCCATTGTTCACCCGTCCAGGTGACTCCCGATCTCCTGGGCGACTCCCAGGGCTTCGGCACCACTTGCTGCCTCCGCTGAGGTGTAGCGACCTGGTTCAGGAACAACACGGCAGCCACACACAGGCTGCTCGGTCCATCAGCTCACAGACACCAGTGTGGTGGACGGCTAATGGCGTTTATTAACTGGTTACATGAAGTTATAAAACATCTGTTTGCTACATCACATCCGTCTGCTTATGTTACAAGTTACGTGTTGCTTACCTTATCAGGGACACTAAACAACTAAGTGTTGAGGGAGGGATTCTGTCTACCCGTACAACGCGATATCTTCCGACCGCCTGTCCCTAATCTCCCACAGTGCGTGGGAGCAGCGCTATGGCTGCAGCCATCCAGGGCAGATCCAGGTGGGATCCCACCACTACAGGGGTGTTTTTCCTCCCCATTTTAGGGTGTTTGTGGGTTCGCAGCCCCACAAGCCCTTTTCACGTGTTGATCATGACGGCTTTAGTGACATTTTTAGGGGGGGCCCCATTCCCAGCCCCTGTGGAGGATGTTTTGCCCCCCAGGGTGGATTTTTGGGATTCTCTCTACCATCGCCACTTTAAGAGCTCCTGCAATTGTGGGTTCCCAGTGTAACTCCCCTTAAAAAGGCAACACCACTCCTGTTGATTCCGGCAGAGGAGCCCTGGGTGTTCCAGGAGGGTTTGGGGGTCCCAGGAGGGTTTGGGGGTCCTGGGTGATGCCGATGATGGAGATGGGGACCCCGTGCTGTGTATAAACTTTAGCAGGATTTCTTGGGGGGCCATTGTAAGTTCTGGGTGGTTTTGGGGTCACGGTGGATTTTTGGGGGTTCCCAAGGGGGGTTTTCAAGGGCGCCGAAGGGGGGGATTAGGCGATCCCAGGGGAACCCAAGGCTGTTTTGGGGAACCTGCTGGTGACAGAGATGGGGACCCCGTGCCAGGTATGAACCTTCTCAAGGGGATCTCGGGGGGTTGGGAGTTCCTGTGGGAATTCTGATGTCTTGAGAGGGTTTGGGGGGTCTGTATGTTTTTTTGTGGTCTTGGGGAGTTTTGGAGGGTTCTAGGGATGTTTTTTGGGATCCTGGGGAGGTTGGGGTGTTTCGGGGGAGTTTGGGGGTTCCTGGGAGGTTTTAGGGGTACCTGGGTGATGCCGGTGACAGAGCTGGGACCCCCGTGCTGGGTCTGAACCTTCTCACTGTGCTGGGGCAGTGTCAGCGTGTTCAGGGAGATCCTGGGGGGCCGGGGGGTCACCCCAAATCCCCAGGGACCCCAAATGCCAAGGGAGCCCCTGAACTCCCCTCAGCGCTGGATCTGCTGCAGGCAGGGGGGCACCAGCACTCGGCCCCACCCCACCATCACAGGGGGCAGAAACGGGGCAGGGGCAGATGTGTGATATTAAGAGCCACTGGATTATTTTGTGTTGTAGCAAGCGTCTGCATAACTCTCTAGAGAGACTCTTCTGATAAAGTAATGAGTGATTATGTCTAAATAGTGAAACTGACTGAGAATCACAAGTTGTGTCTTTCTATGTTGTTTAATAAGAAAGTTGTAAGTTTGTAAGGGGAGAAAAGAGTGGTTTAAAGTGACATTCTGTTTTAGTTTATGTTTTCTTTTTTCTCAACTTTTTTTTTTCCCATTTATTTAGTGTGTTAATAACACTATGTTTGTTCATTTTTAAGCTGAAGTGTTACCCTGTTTTTTTCTGAATTTCTTTATTGGCCTTTTGAATTTCATAATGGAGTCAGTTCTTTTAGTTACTGTACAATATTAGAGCAGTTTTCTACCTTTCCCACAGATGTAACATAAACAAAATCCTTTGTTTTTAATTCTCTGTCCTTTGTTTGCATATTTCTAACGTGAAAACAACTGTAACTGACAATTGGTCTGGCCATTGAGGCTGAGAGGTGGAAACCCCAAAAAGCCAATCTTCTGCTAGACCCAAAAATGTATAAAAAGTAAAGAATAAACAAAAGGGCTCTCTTCCTCCTCTCTCCGCTCTCTCAGCAGGAGCTGGGATCGGAAGAACCTCTGCTTTGCAAAATCTCTTTTCTGCGTGTGACTGCTTTGTGCGTCTCGGTGACACTGAAGCCTATTTTTTTTTTTTTTTTCCTTATCTCTCCCTCCCACAGAAAACGAATAAATACTAAACCCTCAACATTAATTGGTGTTTTTACCTGGTTT
>JANEHK010001829.1:0-11221 GCA_025960845.1 Tachycineta bicolor | reverse complement strand
GCCCAGGTGCCTCAGCTTCTCCTCACAGCCCCAAAGCCCATCCTGTCAGTCCTGCAAAGCCTCTGCAGCTCCTCCTCCTCCTCCTTGCCCAGAACAGGGAGCCCCACAGCCAGACATAGCAGCCCAGATGTGCCCCCCTGGCCTGTGGTGCCCCTGGCAAGGGAGCAGCATGAAGCACTGCAGGAGCCTGCAGACAGTTCCTGAAGCACTTGGAGGGTGATCCTGCTACCCAAGGGATGTTCCCATGGTGCTGGGAACTCAGGAACTGAAAAGGGGAGTGGGGCCAGAGAGGAAAGAAAGGGCAACCAGGAATGGGATGGGAAAGGAACAGGGCTGGGCAATAGAAATATATTTGCACCGGGAAGAGTAAAGAAAGCCAAGGTGATGCAAAGGAAATGCTCAGGGCAGTTTGGGAGTGTCTGCCAGGCAGCCCTGACTCAGAGCAACAACGTCTGCAGTGACACAGGAAACTCACAGCTCATGGGAACAAACTTTCTGGCTGACTTCAGAGGCCACCACAAACCTGAGTGCTTTCCCTGCTGTTCCCCAGCCCTTCCTGGCCCCAGGGGCTGATGATGGCATTTGTGCTCCCTCAGGTTCATCTCCCCACACCAACACCATGGGGGTGCTGACGCCTGCTTGGGCAGTGCAAACAGGGGCTCCTGAGCCAGTGCTGCCGTGTCTGTGTCTGGAAGGATGCGGCACCTGTGTGAGCTGGGGGAGAGGCCAGGGCTGCAGAGGGGGGATGTTGCTGGCAGGTGCATGAGGACGCTCTGGGACGCTGCCCTGCGGTGTCCAGCACAGTGGGGATGGATAAGCCCCTGCTCTGCTGCTCCTTCCTGTCTCCCCCAGGGACCTTGCAGAGCCCCAGCCATGCTGTTTGCGCCCAGCCTGCCCACGGCCACCCTGGGGCTGCTCACGGGGCTTTTCCCTGCTGAGCATTGGCCTGGGCGTGTTCTGGAGAGAGCCTGGGCAAGGAGCATTGAGCCCTGTCTAGCAATGCAAGATGTAACTGAGAAAATGTATCCCATTACCATCTGTTAACAACAGGAGGTCAGGTTGTTTCTCTCTTCCATGACCCATTCATTGCTCATATCTCTGAGGGGGATCTTCTCTTAATGGGCCAGCTGTGTAAAACCAAATGGGGCAGTGTTCTTGATCTCTTCCATGACCCATCCTCCCTCCAGTGAGATATCTTCTGTTAATGGGCCATTGAGTCTCACTGCATGACTGATAAAATTACATCATCCCATTGTGAGATGCTCCACCCAGAGGGAGGAGCCAAACATTCCCGACCTGGATATAATCTGAGATTTAAATCACCAGGAGCAGCCAGTTTCCACTGGATTCCCAGAGGAAGACCAGACCCATCTACACCCCCACTGGACCTTCAGAGGAAAACTACACCTTCTACAAGATCATTGCTTCAACAAAAGCACATCTGTTACTCCAGGAGGACTGCTGCCACAATTTGATTGCACTGCCAGCAACACCCTGACTACCTGGGTGGCAGGTTGGATTCTGAGTCTTATTTTTGGGGCTTTGTTGTTGGTGTGGTGTGTTTTACTACTGCATTTTTAGTGTAATTTTCCTACTGAAGAACTGATATTCCTATTGCCATATCTTTGTTTGAGAGCCTGTTAATTTCAAAATTATAATTCAAAGAGAGGTTTGTATTTTCCATTTCAAGGGAGGCTCCCACTTTCCATACCGGACCCCTGTCTTACCAGCCCAAGACAGGGAGCTTGGCTCAGATATCCTGAGTGGTCCCTGGGTTGGGGTTTTATGGCTGGGGATGTTTGGAGAAGTAAGAACTCCAAAGCTGAGTGGAAAATGCCTCTCGGGGGGACATTGGGGGATCCCAGTGGCAGCTGCTGACAGAGGCAGCCTGAAGGAGCAGAGCCCTGTGTCCCTCAGGACCCCAGACAGGGGGAGTGCTGCAATTCGCAGGACCTTCAACAGCGTGGAGAGGGGCAGGGGGTACTCCTAGGAGCCCCTGCACCCCAAAGCAGAGAATAAAGGGAGAAAGGAGCATGAAACCCCAAAACCTCCAATGTTCCCAAATGGAAAATGGAAAAGGGGGGAGCTTTTCAAATTCCTGGGATTCTTAGCAGCCTGGGGAGGGCAGGGAGACCAGCGACAGGCAACTCCACAAAGGAATTTTCAGGGCTGCTCTTGGTGATTGGTAGGCTATTATGGACCCCAGATGTCTGGTGACTTGTAGAGATGGACATGAGCAAAAGAACCTTCAAACTCAACATACTCATCTCTTGTTTTTGTCCAAACCAGGATTTCCCATTCCCAAACCTTGGCTCGATTGCAGAGAAGGCTGTGAGGAAGAGGAAGATGTCCCAGGACAAGCAGGCAGGTGAGGAGGAAGTCAGTGCCCCTTTCCCCCTCTCTCCTGCTCCATCTCCCAGCCCAGCATGGCCCCCGGCTGCAGGACAACCCTGCTGCCGATGCCGTCCTGCCGGGAATGCATTGGGAGAATCTCCTTCCCCTTCCCTGTGGCACGGAGGCAAATCCCATCCTGTCCTTGTCCTTCCTCCCCCAGACAAGGAGCTGAGGATGGAGACCAGGGAGGATAAATCCCCACAGCAGAACCTTATGGAAGAGGCCGTTTTGAGACGCTCCACGGTGCAGGAATCCAAAAGGGAGAAAAAGCAACGGAGATCCGACAGCAGGAAGGACTCCAAACCCATCCCAGGGTGCACTGAGGAGCAAAGACCAACTGTGCTGGGAAGGTGGACAGAGCTTCAGCTGGAGCAATACCCTTGTCCAGCAGCAGATGATCCACACTGGGGAGAGGCCCTACAAGTGTCCTGAGTGCGGGAAGGGCTTCAAGCACAACTCCCACCGCATCAGGCACCGGCTCTTCCACACTGGGGAGAAGCCCTACAAGTGTGGGGAATGTGAGATGAGCTTCAGCCACAGCTTCAGCCTGATCTGCCACCAGAGGATCCACACCAGGGAACGGCCCTATGAGTGTGAGCAGTGTGGGAAGAGCTTTAGCCAGCGCTCCAGCCTTATCCGCCACCAGAACATCCACGCTGAGGAAAGGCCACACAAGTGTGGGGAATATGAGAAGGGCTTCAACCGGAGGTCCCAGCTGATTGTCCACCAAATGACCCACAGGGGGGAGAGGCCCTACTACTGTCCCCAGTGTGGGAAGAGCTTTAGCCAGAGCTCTCACTTGACCAAACACCAACGGAGGCACCGGTAAGGGAAGCCCTGCGAGTGCCCCGACTGGGAAAAGCTTCCTGCACTGCTCCAACTCCATCCCCCTCCCCCATCAGGGGACCCACATTGGGAAGACACTGTGCTGGTGGTCCTTTAGTTTGGTGATTGCTAATATTCTTTTGGTTCATCTTCCTCCTTTTAAAACCAGCAAAACTGGGCTGAAAATCAACAAATCCATCAAAGGCATCTGAAGCCTCACTTTTTCCTTGTGTTTCAAGAGAATCTGGGATTCCAGATGATACTTGGGAGGATTTGGGGGTATTTGGTGTGGTTGTCTCCATTTCTTAACACTCAAAGAGACAAGAGGCTTTCATCTGTCACGTCAAAAACAGTCATTGCCACTGAAAACTACTCAATTCCACCCCAAAATTACTCAATTCCTCAGCCCCTCAGTGTGGAATGGGGTTGGAAAAAGGGGTTGGGCAAAGTGGGATGCAGATCAGGAGGGGTGAGGTGAGCACTGGGTGGGGCAGGATGGGTTTGGGTGGGGATTGGGAGGAGTGGGATGGGAGAAATAGGGCTTGGGAAGGGGGTCTTAATGTCCATGAGAGCTGGGATGGGTTTGGGTGGGGATTGGGAGGGTGTGGTGAAGTCTGGAATGAGACAGCCAAAGGTTTGGGATGATAAAGGGAGGGGGAACCCTTTCTTGAGAGAACTTTTGGGTATTCCATGTTCTTGAAGAGATTTTGGTGCATCCCAGGTTTCTGAGGTGGTTTTGGGATGGTCACTGCCCCAGCCCCAGCCACTGCAGCCTCTGGTCCAGCCCCAAAGTGGCTGCCAAGCCCCTGGCACCCTGAAAATCCCACCTGAGAGAGGGACCAGAGCAGGTGAGGCTGTGACACGGCTGTGACACTGACACGTCCCACGGCCCTGGAGCTCACAGCAGCTGAGATGGTGCTGGATCCAAGGCCCTGACTCTCTCTCCCTTCTCCTGGAGAACTCTTCTCAAAACTTCCTCTTCTCAAACTCTGGATAACTTGAAGTTGCAGGGTTTAGAGTTTTCTGAGTCAGTGCTTTGTGAAGTGCCTTACCATAACTCCAGGTTTAATAGAAGTTACAAGCAAAGTTAAATACTATTCCTCTGTAAATGGTTAAGTCATAGTTTCTAGGTTCGGATAAATACTGTCAAGGGCTGTTCCTTTGCTAAGTTGTGAAGTTGAAGGTAGAAGTTGAATTTCAGGTATAAGTCAAGTCCTGTTATGTTGGAGCCCTGTGACGCTTTTAGGCCATGTTCCTTTTAACCTTGCCCTCACTGTCCTCACTCTGCCCTCACAAACACAGGGACAGTTCCTTTCTGGTTTGATTGCCTGGATTTTGTTTGGTTCTGTTGTTGCTTTCCTTCCTTGCTGTGCCCAAAGTGTCCAGTCAGGGACAGAGTGACTCTTGCAAGGAGCTTTGTCATGCCTCACCACCTGTGCTCCTAATTGATGATTTTTGTCAAGTATGCTAATCTGCTACATTTATAGAACTGTATTCACCCTGTGGGGAGGTGGGCATTTTGTGGACATTTTCCATATCTGCCCCTTGGAGGCCTCCAATAAAGATCAGCCTTTCTATTACCTCCTCTATAATATTATCTCCAAGGCTGTTACTTTATTTCTGAGTTCCTGAAGACATCAACACAGCCGGGCCTCATGGCACCAGGAGAGCTCTGTGACACAAGGACATCTTGGGGAACCAAGTGTCCACTGCAAACACAGCGGGGCCTCATGGAAGCCAGGTGCCACTTGGAGAGTGCCAGGGCACGTGGAGCTCAGTGTCCACTGTGACACAGCACAGCCCCATGGAACCCAGCAGAGCATTGTGACAACAGGGAATCACATGGATGCAAGGCTCTACTGGGGCAACGTGGGGCCTCCTAGGACACAAAGCCTTTTCCACGTGCCTCCCTTGCCTGGCTGTGGTGTCCTTGTTTGTCAGCAGTGGTTTATTTGCCCACCTGAAGCCCCCCTCCATCTCCTCCCCATCCCTGGATCTGGCCCTGTCAGTTCTGTACTCGCTGGTGCCTCCAGCCCTGAACCCCCTCATCTGCAGCCTGAGGAATAAGGAACTCGTGGAGTCCATGAGGAAACTGCTGGCTGGATTTCAGTAGCAACAACCTGCCTCTTTTCTTTGGCAGAACCTTCTGAATATAACTTATTTCAATCTCAGACTTTGTGTCCTTTCTTTCCATTTTTGCATTTTTGTTAATACATTCCTGCTGTTATGTTTTCCACAAAAGAATATCACTACTCACAGTATTTCTACATGAATATCTGCCATTATTCAGTATCTCAATGACTTTCAAAAGCTTTGCTCCCTATGCATCTGAATAAAATAATGATCTTTTGCAGATGGGAAGGAAAGAGGCTCACAGCAGAGCCAGCACAGACAGGGACAATGGCCCTGACTCTTTCCACATCTGCTCTTCCCAGCTCCACACTCCCCTTCCCAGCCCTTCTGTGGGTGCAAGGCCGGAGTGCTCGGGCAGTTTGGTCACTCTCCTGCTGCATGTCCGTGCTGTGACCATCCTCCTCAGCAAGGGCCTCAAAAGGCAAAGGCCACATGTGTAAGGACAGAAATAAGAACTGAGATCAATTCTCTACTTCCCATCAGCAGACAATGTCCAGCCAGCTCCTGGCAGGAAAGGATGGAGTACATGTACTTTGTGCTTGGCATGAGAAATGTCTCAGTAAAAGACATCCACAGCCCTCACGGCCACCCCCATCACCCTTCTTTCCCCTCAGTTTACTGATGACCATGACCTCACAAGGAATGGGAGCTCCCTTGGGTCAGTCCAGCCCAGCTGTCCCCTCCCTGTGCCCTCAGGAACACTTTCCCACCCCCAGCCCATTGGATGGGGGGTGTCAGACATGCCCTGGGCAGAGGTGAGGGCAGGGCTGGCCATGTCAGGGCAGAGCCAGGGGGGCAGCGAGATGGGAGTGTGCAGCAGCTGTGTGACAGGGCAAGACAAGCTGTGCTGGACATGGCCAAGGGCCCTGGCAAGGCTGGCAGTGCCCAGGAGAAGCCAAGTCCTGAGGCCCTGGGGCACAGCAGCCTCTGTGCCACCAAGGGCTGTGAGGAGACACCTTGTCCTGAGGCCCTGGAGCCTCCTGGCACTGCCCCAGCAAGGCTGGGCACTGTCAGCCCCTTGTGCTGCCCTCAGCACCACCACACATCCCAGTGGCCTCAAGGATCTGCTGGAAGGAGGCCTTGGGGAGCCTTGGTCAGCAATGGCCCTGGGGGGCTCCTGAATGCTCCCAGGGACTGCAGGTTCTTCAAAGGACTTTGGGTTTTGCTTTTGCCTTGGAGTCCCTAAGAGTTTTGTGCAATCATGACCTCCAAATATCTGGTTTAATGAGTCCCTTGAGAGGCTTTGTCAGTACCAACACTCAGTGGGGCTCATTAATGCTTCAAGGTACTCAGGGGTAATTTAAGTACTTTTTTTGCCATTGAGTCTCTGAGAGGTTTTTGTGCAATTGTGACCTACAACTCTCTCCTCCAAGGACTCCATGAGGAGCCTGTGTTGGGGATGGACCTCTGTCGAACCCATTGATGCATCGAGATACTTTGGGTTTTTCTTCTGACTTTCGCTCCTGGAAAGGTTTGTGCAATCTCCTCTCAGGCCCTGAGGTTCCAGGGTTTAACACCAAATCCACCACAGGGCTCATCAGGATCAACCAAATCCTGACAAACCATGGCTCTGCCTTGAGTTCCCTCTCGTCTGGTGCCATTCATGAGGAAGTTTTCCTGCTGCAGTTTTGGAGAAATATTTCAAAGAGCTTCTAAGAAATATGTATTACTGCTTTCAAGTGTGTATTTCATTACTGTTCTCATTACACAAGAGGTGATTGCACCATTCTGTGGTTGATACTGAGCCAGGGTCTCCCAAGGAGGTCTGGCCTGCTCAGAGAAGCTGTGCCTTGAGGTGTGACCCAGTGTGGACAACCTTGCTCCACATTCCCAAACTACATGCTGTCTATTCTCACTCACCTGGGACCTGCTTTCCTTGGAGACCTGGCTGCACACAACCAAAGAAGGATTTTTTTCTTTTATTTTTGAAGCAATGCAAAACTCCTGAGTTTCTCCAGTGAAAACAGAAACCCTCCTCAAATGTGGGCCAAGCCCAAGTGTTACCCTGGTTTTTCTGAGTTTTTTATTTAGCCTTTTTAATTTCATAATGGAGTCAGATCTTTTCGTTACTATACAACTGCAGGCAATGCTCGCGGGGCAGGGAGAGGCTCTGATGCGGCCAGTTCTAATGGGCTGCCAGCAGGGACCGACGGTCCCGCCAGGGAAGGAGGCGCGGTTGCCGCCTCTGCCTGGAAGCAACACAAGCTCCCCAGCTGTGCCGGGATGTGTGCCCACCGCAGAGGCATCTGACCGGTCTCTGGAGGCCGGTGCGGGCTCCAGCTCCGCTGCTGATGCGGCGGGCCCGACACCAACGGCTAGTCCGATCCCGCCCCCGCTTTCCGCTGAGAGCGCTACGGTGGCGGCTACAGGCGGCGAGGTGGTTAAGTTCAGCACGAACGGAAACATGGCTGGGATGTGGCCGGTCTTTGATAAGAGCAAAAGTTCCCGCGCTGTTGGCTCGTCATCAACAGCTTGGACGCTACCCCCTTGTCAGGTGACCGTACGCCCGAGAGACCGCGGCCAGTTCTGGGACGAGGTGAAGGCTAAGGGTGAAGGATTGAGTGCTGGTGCGAGACCTGCAGTGCCTGCATCTGACCCTGTGGGGTCCACAGGGCAGGATAAGGCAGGTGCTGCTGCTTCATCTGAGGGTCTTCAGGCCTTTCCTGTCCTTCAGGGTGCTACTCATAACACCTATCAACCCTTGGCTTGGCAGGCTTTGACAGAACTGCGTAATGCAGTTGGGAAGTATGGTCTGGGCTCAGCTGAGGTGATGTAGGTTCTCCTTTATTTAATGCCAGTCTTTTGGACAGCCCGTGGACAGGTCTCCCAGCTCCCTTGGACTCGTGGACTTCAACAGCACAGGCACAACCCTGACCCTCAACGTGGCCAGGGAGAGCCCCAAAGTCCAAATGGGAGCCCAGCCCAATGCAGGGGAGCCTTCTCAGGAGCAGCTGGCGCAGCAGCAAGCGTCCAGGAGCCAGCAGTTGTCATTCTGCCAGCAGGCAACAGCCTGAGCCTGGTGGTGGAGACAATCCTTGAGACACCAAGGAGGATCCTCCACCTCCAGGAAGCTGCCCCACAGCAGCCCTGGACTACCTTCAAGGCCTCTCGAGGAGCAGGTGAGATCTCCTCAGGAGCTGTCGTGAGGCTCCCCTGGGGCATCCCCAGGCCAGGCCAGGCCAGGCCAGGGCCCTGAGAGCAGCCTAGTCCCTGGCTGTTCCCAGTGGCTCTGATGCCGCGGCTTCAAAAAACCCCTCTCGGGTTGGCAGCTGCTCCTGGGACTCCCCTGTGCCAAGGCTCGGGCTGCAGCCCCGGCCGTCCTCGACAGCTGAGTGCAGTCCACGAGGCTGGGGACAGCGACGGTGCCACCCTGCCCCGCTGCCCTGCGGCTCCTGCAGCCACCTCTGCGTTCTGCCTTGCCCCAGCTCTGCCTCCTGCCAGCCCCACGGCTGCAAGGCAGAGCCTGCTGCCTGGCATGCAGCAGCAAGCAGGTGAGAGCAACGTGGCCTGCGCTGGCCCGGCAGGCTTCACTGGTGGGTTTCTTCCCTTGGGGGGTTCCTGGGGCTGATGCCTCGGTCCCGGCTGCAGGGCAAAAGAAGGAGCTGCAGGACCTGTACCAATGGGGCCGGCACTGGGGAGCGGCGGCTTCGGCACCGTTTTCTCGGGCATCCGCCTCGCGGACGGGAGTCCGGTAAGTGGCCTGGAGGCCTGGGTGTGTGAGAAGGGGCACGGGTGGGGAGGAGCAGGGCTCCATCTCAGCCCCCCTCTCTCCATGCCTTGCAGGTGGCCATCAAACGCCTGGCCTGGGAGAGCATCCTGCAGTGGGTCGAGCTGGTGAGTGAGCGGGGCCAGCGGGACAGAGCAGGCCATGGTGCCCGAGCATCCCCTGGGCAGGAGGAATCCCTATGGCCAGAGAGGCTGCCCAAAAGGGCCCTGGAGCATCCCAGGCAGGGGCAGTGCAGCCACAGGGCAGCAGCAGGCCTGATGGAGGTGTTGTCTCCTCCTGGCAGCCCAACGGCACCCGTCTTCCAATGGAGATCGTGCTCATGGAGAAGGTGCACTCCGGCTTCTACAACATCATCCAGCTCCTCGACTGGTTCGAGCAGCCTGACAGCTTTGCGCTGGTGATGGAGCATCTGGAGCAGTGGCAGGATCTCCTGGAATTCCTGCTGGAGCGGGACGTCCTGTGCGAGGAGATGGCGTGCTGGATTTTCTGCCAGGTGCTGGAGGCCGTGCGGCACTGCACTGCCTGTGGCGTCCTGCGTTGGGACATCAAGCTGGAGAAGCTCCTCGTGGACCCGGAGAGCGGCGACGTGAAGCTCATCGACTTCGGTTGTGGCACCTTCCTCCAGGAGCAGGCCTACATGCAATTTGCCGGTGAGCCACAGCCTGGGCCCTGCTCCCGGTGCCAGGCACTGCTCAGCCCCATTCTCTCCTGGGCTGGGGGTGCGTCCCTCAGCCTGGTGCCGTCTGTCCTGTGGCACGGGGCAGATGCCGTGCCCTGGGAGCCAGCTGTTGGCCCTGCCGACACAGGGAGGCTGCAAAAGCCAGGCCATGGCCCCTGGGCTTGGCAGGCCCACAAGAGGCTGCTCCCCTGGCCTTGTCTGCCTTGCCGAATGGCTCCTTGGCTTTGGCTGCTTGGATGGGGGATGTGGGGGGGCCTGGGGGCAAGTTATGTCTGCCGGTGCAGCCCCTGCCTCTGCCAGGAGGCTGGCGCCAGGCTCTGGGAGCCAGCGGCCTGCGCCTGGACAGTGCTGCCTGTGTCCCCTAGGAACACGCGTGTACAGCCCACCTGAGTGGATCTGCCTTGGCTACTACCATGGCCATGCAGTGACCGTCTGGTCCCTGGGCGTGCTGCTGTACGTCATGGTGTGCGGGAGCCTCCCCTTCCAGGAAGGACGTGACATCGTGTGGCAGCAGCTCTTCTTCACGCGGCAGCTCTCTCCAGGTTGGTATGCGGCCTCCAGAAGGCAGGCTTTGGCAGATGGTGGTCCATGGCCCGGTGTGGCCCTCACGCGGCTCTGCCAGTGCCTGCCCTCAAGGGCTGGCCTTTGCGGGATGCGGCCCGTGCCGACGGGGTCGGCCAGGCACACGTGGCTGAAGGACGTGGCCGTGTCCCGCCGGGCCGCTCTCCCGCACAGCCCAGAGCTGGTCAGGAGGCCAGCGCGCCTCTGAGCACACGCAGCACAGCCCGGGCCCTGCGGGTGCCGGGAGCCACTGGGCGGGAGCCTTCTGCAACTGACCGGCGCTTTCTGCCTTCTCTCTCCCCAGAGTGCCATCATCTCATCTGCTGGTGCTTGTCCAAGCACCCTGCGCAAAGGCCACAGCTGCAGCAGATCTTGCTGCACCCTTGGGTGTGGGGCAAGCGTTTTGGATGCCTTGCCTGAGCCCCTGCAGCACCCACTTAACCCAGTCCCACACAGGACTCAAAAACTAAAACACCCCCAATCTGTAGGCGAGTGTATAGACAGAGATGAGACATCTCTGGAGTCCAGGGCAGCTCTTGAAACATGGGCTTTATTGCACAGTTTCTCGGTGCAAGAGCTGTGCTTATGCTGCTGGCCACAGCTAAAGGCGTGCCCGAAGAAAGAGGCCTAAGTTCTCGTTTGCACCACATTCTGAACCCTAAAAGCTCCTTTCTAGACTCCTTTTCCCTGCCACCTTGGCAGGGCCCCTCCCCCTTGGACCCTCGGCATCCCTTTGTCTGTTAGGGATATTGCTCAAACAACAGGGCTCTTGCCTTCAGTTAACTCAGTCACTGTCTCTCGGCTGGGCATCCTACGTCTCAAAGCTTGCTTTCATTTCTATTTCACTTATAGGTTTCATGCTGTTAGAATCTTCTCCCAAGCAATCGTAGTTGTAAGGTTTT
>JANEHK010001828.1:778-11222 GCA_025960845.1 Tachycineta bicolor | reverse complement strand
TGGCGGGTTTGGGGAAGGGTGATGTAGTCAATCTGCCAGGCTTCCCCATACTTATACTTGGACCATCGCCCGCCATACCATAGGGGCTTCACCCGCTTGGCCTGTTTGATGGCAGCACACGTCTCACAGTCATGGATAACCTGAGAAATACTGTCCATGGTTAGATCCACCCCTCGGTCTCGTGCCCACTTATAGGTGGCATCTCTACCCTGATGGCCTGAGGCATCATGGGCCCATCGAGCTAAAAACAACTCTCCCTTGTGTTCCCAATCTAAATCAATCTTTGATACTTCTATTTTTGCTGCCCGATCTACCTGCTCGTTGTTTCGATGCTCTTCATTAGCTCTACTCTTGGGGATATGGGCATCTACATGACGGACTTTCACAGGTAGTCTCTCTACCCTGGTAGCAATGTCTTTCCACTCCTCAGCAGCCCAAATTGGTTTCCCTCCACGCTGCCAATTAGCCTCTTTCCACCTCTTCAGCCATCCCCACAGAGCATTGGCTACCATCCATGAATCAGTATAGAGGTAGAGTCTCGGCCACCCCTCTCTTTCAGCAATATCCAAGGCCAATTGAACAGCCTTGAGTTCTGCAAGTTGACTTGATCCACCCTCTCCTTCAGTGGCCTCAGCAACCTGTCATGTGGGGCTCCACACGGCTGCTTTCCACTTTCGTTTCATCCCTACAATACGACAGGAACCATCAGTGAAAAGGGCATAATGCGTCTCCTCTGCTGGCAATTGGTTGTATGGTGGAGCCTCTTCAGCCCGTGTCACTTGCTCTTGTTCTTCATCTGTGAGGCCAAAATTTTCACCCTCAGGCCAATTGGTAATTATTTCCAAAATCCCAGGGCGATTCAGTTTACCCATACGGGCACGCTGCGTAATGAGAGCAATCCACTTGCTCCATGTGGCATCAGTGGCATGATGGGTGGAGGGGACCTTCCCTTTAAACATCCACCCTAGCACAGGCAGTCGAGGTGCCAGGAGGAGTTGCACCTCTGTACCAATCACCTCCGAGGCGGCTTGAACTCCTTCATAGGCTGCTAAGATTTCCTTCTCAGTTGGGGTGTAATTGGCTTCAGACCCTCTGTAGCTTCGACTCCAAAATCCTAGTGGCCGACCTCGAGTCTCCCCAGGCACCTTCTGCCAAAGGCTCCAGGACAGGCCATGGCTCCCGGCTGCAGAGTAGAGCACGTTCTTCACATCTGGTCCTGTCCTCACTGGGCCAAGAGCCACTGCATGAGCGATTTCCTGCTTGATCTGGGCAAAGGCTTGTTGCTGCTCAGGGCCCCAGTGGAAATCGTTCTTTTTGCGGGTTACCAGGTAAAGAGGGCTCACAATCTGACTATACTCGGGAATATGCATCCTCCAGAAACCTATTGCACCTAGGAAAGCTTGTGTCTCCTTCTTATTGGTTGGTGGAGACATCGCTGTGATCTTGTTGACGACCTCAGTGGGAATCTGCCGCCGTCCATCTTGCCACTTTACTCCCAGAAACTGGATCTCTCGGGCAGGTCCCTTGACCTTGCTCTGCTTGATGGCAAAACCAGCTTTCAGGAGAATTTGGATGATCTTCTCTCCTTTCTCAAACACTTCCATTGCTGTGTTTCCCCACACAATGATGTCATCGATGTACTGTAGGTGCTCCGGAGCCTCACCCTTTTCCAGTGCAGCTTGGATCAGTCCATGGCAGATGGTAGGACTGTGCTTCCACCCCTGGGGCAGTCGGTTCCAGGTGTACTGCACTCCCCTCCAGGTGAAGGCAAACTGAGGCCTGCATTCTGCTGCCAAAGGAATGGAGAAAAATGCATTGGCAATGTCAACTGTGGCATACCATTTTGCTGCCTTGGACTCCAGCTCATACTGGAGCTCCAACATGTCTGGCACGGCAGCACTCAGTGGTGGTGTCACCTCATTCAATGCACGGTAGTCCACAGTCAATCTCCATTCTCCTTCAGATTTACGCACAGGCCAGATGGGGCTGTTGAAGGGGGAGTGGGTTTTGCTGACCACCCCTTGGCTCTCCAGCTCTTGAATCATCTTATGAATGGGAATCACAGCATCTCAAGTTGTTCTGTACTGTCGGCGGTGCACTATAGAAGTGGCAATTGGTACCTGTTGTTCTTGTACTTTCAGGAGTCCCACTGCAGATGGATTCTCAGACAGTCCAGGTAAGGTGTTCAATTGCCGGATACCCTCTGTCACTACAGCTGCTATCCCGAATGCCCACCTGAGTCCTTTCGGGTCTTTGAAATACCCACTTTGGAGGTAATCTATGCCCAAAATACATGGGGCCTCTGGGCCAGTCACAATAGGGTGTTTCTCCCACTCCTTTCCAGTTAGGCTTACATCTGCTTCCACTAAAGTAAAATCTTGTGATCCCCCCGTCAACGCCAGCAATAGAGACAGATTCTGCCCCTACATGTCTTGATGGCATTAATGTGCACTGCGCACCAGTATCAACCAAGGCCTCATATCTTTGTGGTTCTGATGTGCCAGGCCAACGAATCCACACAGTCCAAAATACACGGTTTTCCCTAGCCTCCACCTGGCTAGAGGCAGGGCCCCTCTAAGCCTGGTTATCCTTCTTTCCTTGAGCATATGTCTTAGAGGTTCCTTCAAGGGGGTCGGACATGTCATCATCATCATACCTGGCAGTTCGGCTACGGGCAACTGGAGCTGCTTCCCTTTTGGTGGAACTCCCTCTTTGAGTCTTGACTTCCTTCAATTCACGCGCCCGTTGTGCCAGGGCAGCCGTATATTTTCCATCCCATCTGTTCATATTTTCTCCGCAATCCCGCAGGAAGAACCACAGCTCAGCGCGTGGAGTGTACCCTCTCTGCCTACCCGGGGAGCGTCTACGTTGGGTACCAGAACCTCTGATCTGTACTGCTGAGATTTGGAGAAGGTCCTCTCTAATCTCCTCCCTGAGTCTCTTATGGTTCTCATCTATCTTATCCTCTAGTTTCTGTAGACGTGTTTCCACAGCTGCGATTCTGGCATGTGTTGGGCCATGCACAGCATCTGCATATGCTCGGAGCTTCTTCGCCATATCAAGCACCGTCTCCTCCATGTCCTCCCTCTTCATTACTGCTAAAGCAGAAGCGTATTCTAATGGCTCGAGTCGTATAAGCTTTCGCCACATCACAGATGTACATGATACCAAGTCTGGGTTCCTAGTGTTTATGTCATCTGAGAAAACCATCTCTGCCACTGCCATTTCTCTCAAGCGTTGAATCCCTTGTTCTATGGTCTTCCATGGGGTTTGCTGCATATAGAGATCATCTGCACACAAGTATCTTTCTGCCACACTTCCTAGGACCTGTATCCAGAGACTGCAAGGACTAGCCTCTCTCATCATCTCCTGGTCGATGACTGGATCATGTGACAGGGATCCCAGATGCCTTGCTTCAGTGCCATCCAGAATTGTAGCCTCACCTGCAGCATCCCAGAGACGGACTAACCAACTAATTATAGATTGATCAGGTTGTCGCCGGTAATCCTTTCTTAGGCCCCGAAGATCCTTCAGGGAAAAGGAATCAATATTGGCTTCTGATCCTGTGCTAGAAGCTTTGGCCTCTGATTTTGGTGAAGGTCCTTCTCTTGGGTCATCATCGTCCACTGGTCGATCGGTTTTGTGCATGTGCTTCTTTGCTGGAGCAACTGCCAGGGGCTTAGGCTTACTGTCTGGTTTAGCTGCCGACTCAGGCTCAGGTTCTAGTTTGGCTGCTGGCTTCATAACTGGTGTGTTGGCTGCAGTCTGAGCGACTGGGGTAGCTGCTGATTTGTATCCCTCACCCCCTGCCTCTGTCTGCTGCCCTACAGTCTCTAGCAATGTGCGATAAGCATATGCCAGGGCCCAGCTTACTGCAGCGATCTTCTCCCCCTTAGAGCCATCATGGTACCTGTCTTTCAGATATTTCCCCAGCTCCACTGGATTCTGAATTTGTTCCCGTGGAAAATCCCAGACTACAGGGTCAGACAATTCCTTGAGGAGTTGGCCCATATCCTCCCATTCTCCACACCACTCAGAATTTCCTCTGCCTGGGTCAGGAGTTTCATCAGGCCCGCTAGAAATCTCAGCCCATATTCTAGAGAAGCTGTACACTGTATAGAGGAGGCTTACCAGATGACATACCAGAAAGATGGTCTCTTTAACACTCAGGGGAAACTCAGCATTCTCCAACAATGATTTAACTGATTCAGAGGAGAAGAAGGAAACGAAAGACTGCGATGCTTCATCCTCTGCTCCTCCTCCCACAAACAGGGTGAATAACCATAACCATGACCCATACATACTAGGAAAAGATCTCAGCACCTTTATAAACTTCCTACAAATTATTATCATTAAACCAAGGCCAATAGCTACTCTAATCCGTGTCCCTCTACTGTAAAAACTACATATTAATGACAATATTGGGGCTATCTCTGGATATGCAAATAAACCTAAGGACCACAAAGGTATTAATACCTCAAAGAAGCCTAAGGATCCAAAACACATCAAGGCCCCCACCCCAAGAGACATGAGTTCAAGGCATAGTTACTGACTGCTAAATACTAATCAGTACAGGGTTTTTCCACTCTCTTGAGCCCCACGTCTGGGCGCCAAGAAGTTGTGGTGGTTTCAAGCAGATTTTGGGAGAAATGCTCCTGAGGGCCCCCCCTTCCCTCCCCGCAACCAGTTCGGGGAAAAAATTCCTCAGAGAGAAGTGGAAAAAACCTGTTTATTACACAGGCAAAGCACTCCCAGCACAATACCCGATGACAAGAGCATTGTGCCGCTTACGGAGGGATAACAAACTTTAAGAAAGTCTCTCCTCTTGAAGATTTTCACTGTGCTCCACCGCTCCGTCTCCGCTGACGCTGGGAGAAAAGGAGATGTGCAGGGCTGGTCTTGGTGGGGTGGGTCCCCTGTGGAGGCCCCTGGTGCTTCCCCAGGTCCTTAGTCCGGAGAGGTCAGAACGGTTCCGAGGAGAGAGCAAAAAAAGAAAAAAAGAGGGAAAAAAAAAGGAAAAAAGGAAAAGGAAAAAAAAAAAGCAAAAAAAAAAGCGCTTCAGCTATTCTACAGCGTCTAACTACGTTAGCACTAAACTAACTAACTGCTGGGGAAAAAAAACAACAGAGCTTCTTCAGTCTCGCCGGGTTCCAACTCCCCCGCTTCAAGGTCACTCCGATGAGCAGAGTTTTCATGGGGAAAAACAAACCGCGCTTGCCCTCCCCCCTGCACCCAACAGACGATTGGGGATACACAGTCAAACCCAGGACAGATGATCTAATTAGAGAAAAGTGGTCAATTGATACATCCCTGGTGGGAGGGAGCACCCAAAAGTGGGGAAAGGATGAATGGCTGTTGGAGTCCAGGGCATTCCTTTGGCTGCCCTGGAGAGTCAGGGACCTGGGCAGGGGGGTCTGGGACCCCAGCCCAGAGCTCAGAGAGACACTGGCTTTGATCTCAGTCCATGGGAAAAACTTCCTAAACTGAGAGAGGGTTTGCAAGCCACAGGAGTGTGAAAAATAGTAGTTTAGTTTGTCACAGAGTGAAAAAATAGTAATTTTAGGTTCATAGCATTGGAGTGAATGGGGACAAAATGGAGAATCTGGGGCGTTGTCTCCTTCTTCTTCCTTCTCCTTCCCTCACTCCATTTCTGCTATGACGTTGGCACAAAGTAGTTAGTAAGGATTGGGTCAGTGTATAGGTGACCTTTTTAGTAATAGTGATAGACATTGGTAAGAAATAGTAAATAACGAACACGTAGTAATTAGTATAAAAGATTAAGCACAGCCCAGCTCGGGGGGAGACGTGAGAAGTCCATGCACCTGCAAACATCGTGTTGGACTGTGAGAAATTTGTAAGATAAGAAACAATAAACGAAATATGCAACCTTGAAAAATCTGAACCTGAAGACTCCGTCTCTTCCTTCGGCTTGGCACGGAGCTGTGCAGGGGGGAAAAAGACCCTGAAACCACCTGAATGTTGGGGAAGCCCCCGACAAATGGCCACCTGAACGAATCATACAACACTATGGACCAGCCACATGGAATCCTAATGAATTAATATCAGGTGCCAGAGAGCCCATTTATAATTTAAATGGGATAATTAGGTTACAAGCTGTCTTTGAAGTAATAATGAACCAGACAGCTACAGCTCTTGACCTTCTTGCCGATCAATCTACTCAGATAAGAAATGCAATATTCCAACATCGGATGGTATTAGATTATTTATTAGCAGAAGAAGGAGGAGTGTGTGGCAAATTAAATGACTCAAACTGCTGTTTGCAAATAGATGACAATGGAAAAGTGGTGAAACAATTAACAAAGGAAATAAGAAAGTTAGCTCATGTACCGATCCAAAAATGGAGAGGATGGGAATGGGACATGTTTTCGTGGTTACCTGGTGGACTATGGGTTAAACAAATGCTTTTCTTCCTCTTATGTGTGGTAGCAACTCTTTATCTTTTTTTACCATGCATGATCCCTTGCTTAGTACAACTTATTCAACATGTGATCAAAGGGATGCAGGTAGTAGCCATGTCTACTGATCCAGAGATGGCTACAAAAGGACAGAAATTGATGTCACTGCAAATAATTGCAAAACCAAAAAAGACCCAAGAACAGAAAATTAAGTCAATGATAACTAAAGCTTGTAAAGACAATTATTAAAAATAAAAGAGAAAGGGATTGAGAGGAATGACAAGATTTGTCTTTACAAACAAGCCCTGGGTCTGCTGGTAGATAAAACTAGCACTGAGAGATAAGCGAAACAATGGGAAGGATTCTATTGATTGATGAATGGAAAAGAAGATACTTGCCTTTACAAACAAACCATAGGTCTGTTTGTAAATGAAATTGAATACTGAAAGAAGAAAGCAACAATGGGGAAAAACCCATAAATCCCATAAAAATTAAAAATTAGGGGGGGTTATACAAATAAAAGGGAATCTTAGGCATTTCGGGAAGTCTGTACCTCTCAAGTACCTCAGCCAATGGGGAAAGAGAGAGGGAAATGCGGCCAGGAAATTAGGATAAAAAGGAGGCTGTGTCCTCCGAAAAACTGAGAGACCCCAGGGGAAATGCCCCATGGCCTCTCCCTTTATTCGAATAAAGTAAAAGGACTCCTCTGTCTCCTTTTTGGACATAAACCTCTGGTGTTCGTGGATTCATTTTCCTAACAGTGAGAAAACACATCAGATAACATTCTTCATTAAGAATTTGAACCATTATAAGATGTCTGATTTATATGTGACTGTCTTGAAACTATCTGTCCTGAAAGAAGTAACCATATACTGCAGAATGAAGATCTGAATTATCATATGTTTCATATAAGAAATCCCAAAGATTTTTATATGGATTGGAATACTGGTTGGTTACCTTCTGTATGCTCCCTCTGTCGATCCCCTGCTCCAAAAGGCTTGATAAAAATGGTGTCAGGGGTTAATGCTGGCCAAATGCCAGTGTGCCCATGAAAAATCATTCACTCATTCTCCTCTGCTATAGTTTAGCAGAGGAGGGGGAAAGTACAATTAAAAAAAAGTTCATGGGGTGGGATAAGGATTAGGAGGAAATATTTAAGGGCAAAATAGGCTCAAAACTTAAAAAGGTATAAAGAAAAAATATTAACAGAATTAAAAGAGGATAATGAGAACTAAAATAAACCTTTAAAACACCTTCCCCTGCCTCTGTGGAGTCCTCCTGTTTTGAGGAGGCTGAAATCTGATCTTACTCTCCTTGTATTATCTCCTCCCTTGACCCAAACCATAAGACTCCTCCCCCTGCAATACCCTATAAAACCCACAACCCTGCCCCTTCTCTCTCTTCGTCTTCACCCCCTCCCCGGTCCAGGATGGGGGGAATAAATGGATACACGAGCTTAACAAAGAAGACCTGTCTCGTCTGTTTCCATGCTGGCAGCTTGTACCTCCCCGGACACAATAATCACTGTTGCCACACAATGCAACATGCCCTCAGTCCTTTCTTTCCCACTGACATTGCAGGGAGAGAAAAACGTGGGATTTTTACTCAGTTTGTCACTTCTAAAATTTTTTCTTCAATTCACTTAGGGAGAGGAGTCTCTTCTGCTCTGCCATGGGGTCCTTCCCACAGGAGACAGTTCTCTATGAACTTTTCTAACATGGTGTCATGGGTTGGCACAGTTTGATTTTTTAGTTATGGAGGAATGTGGAACATTTTTCCCTGTCAGGAACTGGGAATTGCTTTAGAAAGGACAGGGACCTATCAGAAGGCTAGTTGGGATATTGGCATATGTTCTGACCACTGAGAATGTCAAATGCGACTTTGAGAAGTACCCCTCTATAAACCCTGACTTCCTGCAGGTCAGCCTCTTTGTTTCTGGTCGGCACAACAGATAACACCAAGTTGGGCCTGCTGATCCTCCCCTCTTTGCGGGGGGGAAGCTGTCCCCCAGGCCTAGCCGGATTCCATCAGCTCCTGTGATGTGCGGAGAGAGGACTCTATAACTCACAGAGTGGTTATGAGAGTAGGTATGGATTTATTCAGCGCTGAGGTGCATGGGGATAACTCCTCAAAGACATGCACACCTGGGAGGTTTGTTTCTCCCTTTTTATCTCTACAAACTAGGGTTATACGATACGCCTAATACATATTTATTTCCTAACCCCACCTGTCCCCGCTTCGTATTAAAATTAGTTCCATGCCTATTTGAGGCTGCGCACTGCTCCTTATTGATCACTCTGGTGGTCATCGGGGGTCTTTGGGGATGAAGCACATAGTCATCCTCTGAGCTGAACTTTTCAACTTGTCTCCTTGTGCATGCTCTTTTGTCCTTTTGGCCATCTCCTATATCATGTTTCCCGTTTTGGGGCCCAAAGAATGTGTAGATAATCAGTACCAGGTGAGCATAACGGTGACCAGAGCCCTAAAGGAGGAATTTGGAAGTCCCACTGGGGCCAGAGAGAGAAGATTGATCTGCTGGGGGAACTTGAAACTAATATGTGACAGACTGGTGCTTTTAAAGAAGAGTTCTCTGTTAATATAGCGTGCTCTTGCCAGGCACCCTTGCTTTATTTTCTCTGTCTCACCTGGTGGGGGAGGAGAGGTTGCAGACACTTTTTCAACTTCCCCGTGACTTATTAAAGAAAACAGGGTATTGATCTAGTATCGATACCCAACTGTGACAGACAAAAACTCTCTAACAGTTTAAAGTTAGAAAGTGTATGTTTATTACGGCGCCGGACAGCGTGCGGGATAGCTCCCAAATACACACCGCAATTTACAGGTGATCACAGCGTCCTTTTATTTACAAATCATTGAATACCCAAAATACAAATGCATATTCATAACTCTGGTGCATCCCATTCCCGGCTTCGTATGGTAATTAGCTCAAAAGCTATTAAGCATGCGTAGTTTGTTCCTTGAAATGGGTCAGTGGTCCTTTTCATGGGGAGGGGTCACCAAAATGAGGAAGTAAAGAAGTCTTTCTCGCTCTGACCTTTCTACCTTTTCAATGCAAATGTGATAAATGAACCCTTGGTAGGACTCCCACTTCATGTCTTCATGACCGTTCAATGAGTTTCTGGGCAGAGGAGGCCTACAATTGTCTTATGTTCCTAGAAGCTATTCATCAGTTTCAATATTCTTCATCACAAACCCAGCTAACTAAACAAAGTTGACAAGTAATCAGTTATTCTAATATGGAAGAGTGATCCCAAACTCAATTTCTCTTAGTTAATTACTAACTTTTAATTTCAGCAAAGCCTACCTATCTGCTTTAGTTAAGTTCAGCAAAGCTTGTCTCTAACTAAAATCTTAACCCCTCTAAAAATCCTTAATTCTCTAAAGTTCATGTCTCACCCGGAGCAGGGAGAGATCTTTGCCAGGCCCCTGATAATAACTATGGGGCTGTTTAGACCAACGCCATTTCGATTGCCACCGAGGAGTGGGCAGAGCCCCCCGCTCCCCTCCTCCAGTGATTTCAGACTGAGAAAGAAAAGAGTGGAGAGAGGAAACCCGGGCCTATGATCTGAGATTCAGCAGCACAGAAGTCACATGGCCACTGCAGGTCTGGGCAGATTTAACCCTTTCCTGGCAACATGAAGCTTCCAAGGCCTAACCCTTCCCTGAGAGAGAAAAGAAAGAGACTGAGTGAACATAGAGAAGAAACAGCAGGAAGTTAGTGGAGCGAGAGTGAAAGGGCTATTGGGACAAGGGTAGAGGAATTTGCCATTCCATTTTAGGCTGGACTTCTTATTGAGCCATAGAAATGAACTCTATATTTAGATTATTCCTTTAAATCATGGGAAAGATATGCATTTGGGGAGATGATTGTTTAGATTTGTGTGTGGATTTGAACCAAGGTGTTTGTGATGGACTAAGTGATATTAATCCCATAAGATGCTGTCTTGGTTTGAAAAGACAGGTGTCTGCTAAGGAGAGGCAGGCCTCTCTAGGAAATGAGGAATTCA
>JANEHK010001822.1:0-11241 GCA_025960845.1 Tachycineta bicolor | reverse complement strand
AAGATACAGATGGCATGTGCTAACTGGAATTCATCAGCCAAGCTAGCTTTTCCAGTCCGATTAGGGGGGGCAAGCAGAAACCAGAGAATGTACTCACCGGTAAATCCTAAGGATATACAAGCAATTGTTAAAGCAATCACTGACAGAGGGATCAATTCAGCTATGGTTTCTACTCTCATTGATGGTGTTTTTGGAGGGGATGACATGCTCCCATTTGACATAAAGCAAACCTGCAGACTGATTTTTGATGGGGCGGGGATGATTGTTTTTAAACAAGAGTGGGAGGAAAATTGTGCAAAGCAATTAGCTTTGGTCACTGGTGCAGATCATCCGCTACACGGCTCCAGCCTGCAGCAGCTCATGGGCACAGACCCAACCCTGATCACCCCCCAGGCACAGCCAACCTAGCCAAAAGAGTGATAAGTAGGCAGTTCCGTTTGTACCAGGAATGTGGGTTTGTCAACAATCTAGAATAACCCCCTGTGTGTACCTTGGTAAATTCAATAACCTTGCTGACTTTTGTGTCCAAGTTCTGATTGTTCCTAGAGTCCTGTATCACCAAGAAGAAGAAATGTATCGCTTTTTAGAAGAAACCATCCAGCTCCGCAAAAGAGAAGTAATAACAGGTATAACCATTGCAATGCTCCTTGGCCTAGGAGCTGCTGGCACAGCCACAGGTGTTTCAGCTCTCGTGACCCAACACCAAGGACTCTCTCAGCTGCAAATGACAATTGATGAAGACTTACTGAGAATTGAAAAATCCATCTCCTCTCTGGAAAAATCTATCTCCTCGCTTTCAGAAGTTGTCCTGCAGAACAGGCAAGGACTGGACCTCCTGCTCATGCAGCAAGGAGGCCTGTGTGCTGCCTTGAGAGAAGAATGCTGTTTTTATGCAGACCATACTGGAGTCGTGCGAGACTCCATGGCTGAACTGAGAGAAAGACTGGCCCAGAGAAAAAGAGAGAGAGAGGCCCAACGAGGATGGTTCGAGTCATGGTTCAATCAGTCACCATGGCTGGCCACCCTTGTTTCCACCCTGATAGGCCCTCTCACCATGATACTCTTGGTATTGATTTTCGGGCCTTGCATTTTGAACAAGTTAGTGTCATTTGTTAGAAGCCGTTTAGAGGAAGTCGACATCCTATTTGTCGAACGCCTGCAATTACCATAAAGTGCGCTTGTCACTAACATTTTATATTACTTTTGTATCCTATTATACTAACTTTAACAGCTTTTTGCATTTTTATGGCATTTATATTTTTACAACATTTATACTTTTATACTTTTTTACTTAGTCATGGAAGGGGGGAGAAATGTGGCAGATTAGGGACAGGCGGTCGGAAGATATCGCGTTGTACGGGCAGACAGAACCCCTCCCTCAGTACCTAGTTGGTTAGTATCCTTGATAAGGTAAGCAACACGTAACTTGTAACGTAAGCAGACGGATGTGATGTAGCAAACAGAGGTTTTATAACTCCATGTAACCAGTTAATAAACGCCATTAGCCGTCCACCACATTGGTGTCTGTGAGCTAGTGACCCAAACAGCCTGTGTGTGGCTGCCGTGTCGTTCCTGAACCAGGTCGCCACACCTCTGCGGAGGTAGCACACTGGGAGGAAATGGGTCCATGCTGAGGACAATTGGGATCATACTGGGAGCAACTGGTACCACACTGAGGGTGACTGGGGTCATTCTGGGATCATACTGGAAGTGACTGGGAGCAGGCTGAGGGCAACTGGGACCATGCTGGAGCAACTGGGATATACAAGGAGGGACTGGAATCATGTTGGAGCTGACTGGGAGTGGCTGTGAGCAACTGGAATCATGTTGGAAGCTACTGGGAGCAACTGGGAGTGAGTGGAAACACACTTGGGGCAACTGGGATTTACTGGGATTTACTGGGAGTGATGGCGATCACAGAGGGACCATGAAGGAAGTTCCAGCAATAGTACTGGGAGTATCTGGGAGTGAGTGGGATCATTCTGGAATCATACTGGAAAGGACTATAGCTGTAGTGGGAGTGTCTGGGATCATACTGGAGGTAACTGGAACCATCCTGGGATGGCCTGGAACTATAGTAGGTATGAATGGGAACTACTGGGATCATACTGGGTTCATACTGAGGGTGACTGGGAGCCACAGGTCCCATGCTGGGAGTGACCTGGGCCCCACTGCGGGGACTGGGGGGACTGGCCCAGCTGGGGCTCAGGGTTGTTCTCCCCCAGGGCTGCCCCGGGTCCTGCTGTCACCCCCAGACCCACAGAGCAAGGGACAGGGGACAGCTTAGGGACAGGGGACAGCTGATGGACACGGCACAGCCAGGGAACACGGGACAGCCAGGGAACACGGCCTGGCCGAGGGACACCGAGCTCCAGCACTTTGGGCTGTTGTGCCCGGCCTGTTGCTCTTGGGCTCCCAGCACAGGCCAAGGGGGAGAATCCCCTCCACAAACTGTTGTTTGCTTGAAGCTTTGCTCTGGAACATTCCCAAGGAGCCACCTGCAGTGGCTGGAGCCATCTGGGTGCCCGAGGCCACCAAAGCCACTCCAGCAGTGTCCTCCTGCCCTGGGCAGGGCAGGGAACACCCGAGGAAAGGCTCGTGCTGGGCTCAGGGCAGGGACAGGGCACTCCCCTGGCGCTGCCACGGGCACAACACAGCCGGCCTGGGGAAAGGATTGGCGTTTGTCCCATGCAATCCCAGCAGGGATTGCTTCTTTTTTCACTGTGTCATTGGATTGGTCATCGATTCAAATCATTTCCCCATGGAATTCCCATGGCAGTGGGTAAGGGGGAGAGCCATCCATGGAATTCTCACCTGACTGGGATGAGAGTGAGATCCAGCCATGGAAATCCCATGGGAATTCCTGCATTCCCAAGTGCCCCCATTACTGAATCCCACATTCCCATAGGAATTACCCTCCCCACACCCATCTTTGTGCTCCAGGGCCTCCAACTGTATCTGATGCATTTTCAGAGCTCTTCCACACTGGTGTGTCCCAGGCAATGTTTCATCTGCTCCACCATGATCCCTTTGGATTCCCAGCACCTCTGGGAGATCCAGGTGGCACCGTCGGACACTGCAAAGCTCCCGGATCCCAGCTGCAAGGAGATGAAATCCCGCCCATCATTGCCATACCAGTGGGATCCATGGATTCTCTGTTGGACAGGAGGTCAGAGCTGGAAACCACCTGCACTATGTGGAGACCTGGGAATGAGGGGGGAATGGACCCCTGGAGTCATGTCCCAAGCCTCTTGGAAACCAGAGAGAAATCTTCCAGGACCCCATGCACACAGGCTTAGAGGCAGAAAGGAATGCAGGGATTGGTCTGAAACTCTCACATAAACTGAGATACATAAAGTCACACAGACATGAAGTGAGGAATGTAAGTTTTAGGTGAATAAAAATATGCCTTAAGTGCCTTAAGCAAAGAAGAGACTGCATTAGTTGATAGAAAAGCCCTAAAGTCCAGTTTAAAGTTCTGTAACATTACCTTGTCCAAAGCTAACTAAGTCTTAGACCTAACATCAACATACCATAGCATTGCTGCCATTGCTAGCCAGAATAGATGGGCTGTAGGCGTGGGCCTTGTGTAAGAAATGACAACCATTGTGACACCACTGTGTTAGACCAGGATAGGTGCAAAAAGACAGGAATAGCATCGTGTTTGTAGGTGACTGGATGATTTATGAATAGAATGCATTGTACTGAGGCTGCTGCTGCTGCTGCTGCTTCTGTTGGGACATGGGGACCCTGTGCAGGAAGGCATTTTGCATAATGGCACAGACTGTAACACTCTGACCTTCCTGAGACTGATCTGGCCATGCCATAAAGTACTTTTCCAACAAGCAGCAGCCTCTCTTGTCCCTCGGTGGCTCCTGCCACAGCCCAGGGACATTTCTTATTTCCATCACCTGCTAGTTTTACAGCATGAACCATTCTGGTTTTACCTAAGAGGTGAATCATTAGGATTGTGGTGCTTTCTTGTCCACAATGTCCTGTTCAGACCAAGAACACGCTGTTCTTAGATCTGAGATTGTGGCTGTTCCTACACCGTTTATTCCACACTGCATTGACTAAAGAAAATCTATCCTTTTCCTGACTAAATTTAAGCTACAGCTTAGTGCAAATGTGTGTTGAAAGAGAATTAATCATCCCCTTTTTATTTTTTGGTCACTAGTGGATACCTCCCTGAAGGATACAGAAGAACTCAAAACTGTAGTGAAGAAAACAGAACAAAAACTTCCTCTGGATGATGAGGTTAGAGAACCTGTTTTAATCTGTTTATCACAACATCTACCTAAACTGACAATAAATTAAGCTGATTTTCCCCATGCTGAGGCAGTTTTGCAATGAAGCAGCAGCATGTCATGAAGCTAAATAAGAATCTGGCATTACCTGTAATGTTCACTGCTGCAAAGTGCATCAGTACACAGCAAGGCAGACTGGGTTATCACAGTTATTCCTCCCCTCCCCTACTGTACATCCCATTGTCTCCTGTGCTGAAGTCGCAGGCTATGAAAACAAGGCAAGATTGCTCCCTATTTTTCTTCTCCCAGAGCACTTGTTAGGCACCATGTTTTTTTCAAAGGACTGCTTGTGCCTCTCCCCAGCTTGCTTCTTGCTCATTCTACAGGAGCAGAGAGCTGCAGGAGTTTCAGGCATGTGAGTGCCTGATCTCTCTTTCCCTCTGAAGGCTCTGCCTCCCAAAGCCCTGGTTCCCTGTTGTGCTTTGCCATGAGAGCCATTCAAGCCCCAAACACAAGGGCAGTGGACTCCAACTGCAAAGCCTCTCTTTGCACTGGGATTGCTTTTACCCTGCAGCCTCCATGGGCAGGGGCTCTGTGGGAGCAGGGGCCATCCCAGCCTGACCTGGACACAGAGGCAGGAAAAGGAGCAGATCCTGCTGCCTTCTGCTCCTGCTGATCCTGGCAGCAACTCCCCTGCTTCCAGCATTGCAGTGGATGTGAGAACTTGCTGCTTCCCAGTTCTCCCCCATCCCTCTGGATTCGGGAGCATCTCAGCACAAGTGTCCCTGGCCCTTCCTTCATCCCCTTGCTGCAGCAGTCACAGTCACTGCTGCCTCCCCCTTGCTGCAGCTCCTTTGCCAAAGTGCTGCCAAAGGCAGTGGAGCTGGCTCAGGATCCCTGTTGGCTTCTGGGCTCCAGGATGACCTTCAGAGGGACCCTTGGAGCGCTTCCCAAAGAGCTGCCTGGGGCATGGGGGCTGGATTTGTCCTCCCTGGCTGGCTCTGGTTGCAGTTCTAAGCTCCATGGAGTCCCAGACTTTTCTCACCTGGCCTTTGCAGGGAGTTCTTGGCCAAGGTGTGGCTCTGCTGCCATCCCAAATCTGTGCTTGCCTTGCCCAGCCTGAGTGCAGGTGAAGCATGTGCTGGGCATGGCTGGAGAATTCCATGGCCAAAATCCTGCAGCATTTCCATCTGCTCATTGCTCTGGATAGCACAAATCACAAAACACCCATTGCAGTTGACAATTTTAATTTCTTGCAGATTGCTACAGCTGCACTGCTGATCAACAAATACACAAGAACTGATTTCACATGAAAAATTTCATTTATTACAAATTGCTACATCCATGCTGACAATATTGAACCATGCCAATCTCACTTTAAGTTAAAAAAAGGAATTTATTAGATTTTTACAACGAAATATACAAAAAGAAAATATACAAGTACCAACTTCAGTTAACAAAAACTTAATTTATTGCTAACCTCTACAACAACTCCCTATACACAAAGATCAATGGGGTGTTAACAACTTAATTTATTACATATTACTAAAAGCCTAAAGCCCATCTAGGAATACAAAAATATCTGTATCTCCATCTTAAATAGCCACAACCAAGAACTCAATCAATAGAATTATAGAAATATACGTATCCATACATGTTGAAATAGAAAGATATACATATATAACCAACTCAATATAAAGAAGTAAATATAGATAAAATACTACATATTACATACCATATATATACAAAAAGATACAGAAAACAAACTATCTGTGATGAAGTAACTGTACCTATCTAAAGAGCCATCCATATGTATCAATACAAATATACAGCTATAAATCTCCAGAGACATGTAAACAGAATTACATCCATAAATAGATTAATATACATATGTAAATATAAAAATAGACATATTTATTTATACAAATAGTAATATACCTATTTAAAGGGCCATATACCTAACACGACAACAATAGAAATACCTACACGAGCGAATACATATGAAATAGAACTAAACACAGATAGAACAACATACATATGGAAATATTCCTATACAACTATCAACCACATATATAAATATCCATATAATTATCCCACTTTATGTTCAAGTCCATCCATTTCTTCAAAGCTTTTAATTCCATCCCTGCTTTCTCCCATGCAGAGAAGCTCTCCTGGGCAGGGACAGCAGATGGGACATCTGGGAAGCAAAGGGAACACTGAGTCAGGATTGGGGCATTTCCCTGGACAGTACCTGCCCTTCAGTCAGAGACAGGAAAATCTCAGCACCACCCCAGGCAGGTTTGAAAGAAAATGTTTGGCCAAAGCCCAGGGCCAAAGTCCACACCATCCTCACCCCCACCCTGCCTCTCCGGCCCTGTGGCCTCACCCAGGCTCTGGGCTGGCAGCAGCAGCTCCCTGTTCACTGCTGGAGCTGGTGGTCTTCAGCTTCTCCCTGCTGGCTCCTGTCAGTCTCTGCCTGTCCTCAAGCTCTTCTTGGCAGCTGTGGCAAAGGTGGAGGCTCTGGAATTGGCTCCAAGGCCTGGCAGAGCTGCAGTCCCAGAGCCCTCTGTGCTCCCTGCTGGCCCCCTCCATCCCCTCAGCCCCCTCAGCCCCCTCAGTCTCACCGTCCTTCAGCAGCTCCTCAGGGGACAGCGCCTGGGGCCAGCCGCAGCTCCCAGCGCTCCAGGGACACCCGGGGCTGCAGCTGCTGCTCCGCCCGGCCCGGCCGCCAGCTCGGACCCAGCACAGGGACAGGGGACAGCGAGGGCACAGGGGGAAAAGCACACAGGGAGACAGGGAAAGGGGTTAAAAACTAGTCTAGACCTATACAGATACTAATCTATGGTGCTAAACACCTGTGTAGCTATAAGTACATAACTATGTACATTTATAAAAATAACTATATATATATAAATGTAACTATCTACATAGATAAATGTAACTATGTATATCTACAAATATAAGTATGCATACAAGATTGTAACCATAGAAATCTAAATATATAAATACATGTAATTTTAATTCTAACAGTCTATAACTATATAGGCATTTAAACACAACTATAGATCTATAAATATATTGTACATTTATAAATAACAACTATACAGATTTATAAATACAACTATATGATTCTAAATATATCAGACAGAGGGATTCTACCAGCCTGGCAGTCACAGGCTCTCCCTCTGTCTCCTCCTGCCATGCAGGACACCCCTCCAGGAGACATCAATCACATGGGATCTGGGAAGAAAAGAGAACCCTGAGTCAATATTGGCCCTTGTGCGCGTTTCCCTTGGGCAGCAATTGTCCTTCCATCACAGACTGTAAAAGATGGCCTGAAAGGCAGACTCTCCCTTGGGAACTGGAAGCCTGCTCTTTAGAGAACAGGGATCCTTCCGAGTTTCCAAAACTGTGTAAAGCATGGAAGTACCTCAATAAAGTCTCAGCAATCACAGTGCAAATGGCACCCACGAGAGCTTGAAACACAGAACAATCCCAGCTCCCCCAAAGAAGCCCAGCCTTGTTCTTTCTCTGTGCTGACAGAGAGCCCTCGGTCCTCGCTGAAATGGCTGCAGCTGAAGGGTGCTGTGAGCTGAGTTACAGACCAAACCGGGACACACGGGTTGGTGACACAACTCCCACAAGGTCAGGTTTAGTCCCGGCTCTCTTGCCACAGCAGAGGACTCAGTGTCAGAGCCTCTGGAGAAGCGTGGAGGGCAGGGCTCGGGGAGCTTGTGCCACTGCAGGAATTGGAACTAAAGGCACCAAGAAGCAGCAGCCCTGCAGACAAGAACTCAGCTCTTCTGATCTCCCTTCGTGTCCCAGGCAGGCTCAGAGCAGCCGTCTCACACCTCTCCAAACCAACGTGGGCTCTCTCCTTACCAGGCTCCTCGGGCTCTGGGGAACTCTTCCCGCAGCTCTCGGTGCCAGATGAAACTTCCTCTACTTCAGGCCTGTTCACTGTGTCCTCTCCTGGAGACTCAGGGGCAACATTAATATTCCTCTTGAAAGAGAAACAGAAAGAAAGGAAGCCAAAGATCACTCCGGATTTCCTTGGAATCACAGCAGGGATACAGTCACTGTTCTTCTCCACTCCCAAAGGCTGCATAACACGAGGGGAACACTGCCCACACGGTTCACATGACAAGTGTTTTAAACTCAGGATTCGGGTGGCCAAGGTGAAACTGAAGCTCTCACAAAATGACCTTTGAGACAAAACATGAAGGCAGAAAAGCAGAAGACACCAAGTGAGGGGACGTGGCCTCACACTCTGACCCTGGCTAATCCCACGAGCTGTAAGAAATCAGCCAGCAGAAAGCCAGGGGCTCTCCTTGTTGCCTTCAGTGGCAATTCTCCAAACACTCTGCCCTTCTTTCCCACCAAACAAAGCCTGGTAGAACCTACAAAGCATCACCACAAATGCCCCTGCACCAGGCATTCTTCCCAAGGAAAAGGAACAACCAAATGTGGCCAACACAGGCTCACACCCCTCATCCTCACTGTGGGGGAAGACTTTTTCATTCCCTTTTCTTTGGGAAATCTGGCTTGACCAAGAATATTAGATAACTAAATAAGAATGAAAAGAGCGAAATTCAAGAAACCCTTACTTCTCAGCTACATAACAATGTTCAATAGCTCATTCCCATCCAATGGGGTTACCTGAGCAGAGGGAGCCTTTACAGGCAGGGAGTTCCTGATCTCCCGGATCATCTTCTCAATCTCCAGGCCAAGATCCAGCGCTGGTGATTCCTCTTGCGCAGGTACATTCTGCGCTGAGCTGGAGGCCGTTATTGCTGCACAGCCAGCACTGCCAGCTGGAGCATGCGGGGCTGAAGGGCCCGGTGTGGCTGCAAGAACCCAAACACGGGAGTCAGGCTCCAGAATGCGGCTTTGGGACGCAGAGCTCTGTTGCTCCCTTGGATCACAGAGCACAGGAAGCACACAGGAAAACCAGGCAGAGAATCTTTTGACTTTCTAGGTGCCCCTTCCTAGTAGGCTTGACAATTTCTGTCTCAGAATGACAGAGCATTGTGAGAAAACACTTCAAACAGTCGCTTTTCATGACCTTTTGGAAAAGCAAGACTAGAACTCTTCTCCTACCTGGTGGGTTGGGGGCTGGGGGCTGCTGCTCCCTGTGGAGCTGCTGGAAGCTGCAGGGCTGCATCCAGAGCAGCTCCTGGTCGAGCGGAGGCGACTGCTCCCTGTACAGCTCCTGCATGCGGCTGCGGGGCCCCTCCCATCGGGGCGGAAGCAGCTGCTCGCCGTGGAAGCCCTGGAAGTGGCAGGGAGAGACCCGGAGCAGCTCTCGCTCGGCAGGCAGCGGCCGCTCCCCGTAGAGCTCCTGGAAGCGGCTCGGCCCCTCCCGCCGGGCCGGCCCCGGCCGCTCCCGGTGCAGCAGGTGGAAGCTGCAGGGCGGGCGCCGGGCGAGCGGTGGCTGCTCCCTGGGCAGCGGCTGGAAGCGAGGGTGCCCGTGCCACTCATCCGGCAGCGGCTGCGGCCCGGGGAGCTGCTGGGAGCTGCAGGACGGGGGCCTGCGCCCCTCCGGCCCCGCCACCTGCCGCTGCGTGTTGGCCGCGCTCCAGCGCCTGATGCGGAGCAGGAGGTCGGGGCAGTCACGGCGAAACCAGGGGTTCCTGTAGTGGACCGCGCCAGCCCGGCTCGACACCTTGCGGAAGCCGTAGCGGTTTAGCTGGTGCACAAAGCTGCGGAACTGGGTGGCTCTGAAGGTGTTCAGGGCTGGTCCCTGGGCACTGCCCGGCCTGAGCAGCTCCCGCTCGAACAGGGAGTGGTCTATGAGCAGCCCCTGGGCCTCGCTGTCCCAGCGCACAGTGAGAACGCGGGGGTCATTCACCAGGGTCCAGAGTTTTTCAGGGAAAGTGCCGGCGCCAAGCCCGGCAGACAGCGGCAGCTGCGTCATGGCATCGATCGCTGCCTTGGCCACAACGCCCGGAGAGCAACGGCCGTGGCTGCACCGGCGGCGCGCGGCCTGACGGGGGCGCTGTGCTCGGCCCCGCGTGCGCCCGGCTCGGCGGGGACAAGCGCTCAGAGCCGGCGTGAGTCATTGAAAACCGATACAGTCACGGACAAAGACCCTCTAACTAGTTAAAGTTAGAAAGTGGTATGTTTATTCACCGGTGGGCGGAACGGGAGTCATCTCTGAAAGGCGTGGCCGCCCCGAACAAGGCTCTTTGCTCTCTATTTATTTTCCAAGACCTTACATACAATACATATGCATAACCCCAGCACCTCCCATTCCTGCTCTGTACTAAAATGATGCTATCAGTCCTTCACACGTGTGCAGTCCTTCTCTTGAATTGGGTCAGTGGTCTCAAAGGATGGAGTCAGGAGAGTCTTCATCAGGTCTCTGTGACCCTCTGGCACGATCCAAGGTCCTCTGCTTCGTGATTGATTGATACCAAGTCCAGGTGCTGGCCATTGTTCTTACTGGTTTCAATCTGTTCTTATGACGGTTCACTCACTCCACTTTTTCTATAAACAAGCTCATAATATAACAGTTAGCTCTAGCTTGGGCATCTAATAATCATTAACCTACCATTTACTAATCTTAACTTACATCTTGATCAATATAAATTGCTTCTAACCCTTAGCTAAAATTTTGACTCTTTAAAGTCATGTCTCTTTTCCCCACTCCTTCTTCAAAGTTAGTAAATTCTTTTACTAATATGGAAATTCTTCTTCATCTAGCAAAACTGTGAGCTAGGGTGCTACCTCCGTCTGAGGTGTGGCGACCTGGTTCAGGAACGACACGGCAGCCACAGCCAGGCTGTTCGGGCCATCAGCTCACAGACACCAGTGTGGTGGACGGCTAATGGCGTTTATTAACTGGTTACATGGAGTTATAAAACCTCTGTTTGCTACATCACATCCGTCTGCTTACGTTACAAGTTAGGTGTTGCTTACCTTATCAAGGACACTAACCAACTAGATACTGAGGGAGGGGTTCTGTCTGCCCGTACAACGCGATATCTTCCGA
>JANEHK010001821.1:513-11241 GCA_025960845.1 Tachycineta bicolor | reverse complement strand
TTTGTTTTCAGAAACTGCACTCACTCCTCTGCATTCTGGCTCCTGGAGTGTGTACATCTAAAGCACGGACCGACAGTGGGACAGAGATCTCCTGTGCTTTTAGTTAATTCTCTAGCTGAAGCAAAGAAGTTCCCTGGACTGTGTTTTCCTTTTTCTTGGGACTGTTTAAACCTGCTCTGAGCTGAAAAACCCAGAAGAGCACCAGGAGTTCAGCACCTTCACCACACCAAGGCCCAGGATGGCATTTTCCAGCATTAGACATACTGATAAGAGACAGAATGAGCTGAGCTACAACCTACAGCAAGGATCTTCCTCAATTTTGCCTCTCTCTTCAGAGTGGTGAGAGGTTTTATTGTTTCATATTATTAATTTTTATGCTTGTGGGCATTTTGTTTGTTAAATAAATAGTTTTTTCCTCTTTTCTCTAAGGAGATTTTTTTCCCAGACCAGTTGGGGCTGGGGCCATTTGGGTTTGCTTCCCAGAGGGACCCTATTCCGAGGTTTCCTCCCAAAGTTGCCTTAAACCAGGACACCTCTTCACTATAACATAGTCATTCCCCACTGGCAGTAAAGCTTTATTTAAAACTGAATATGTTGGTCTCATATCCACCATGAGTTTCACCTTCTCTGCCTCTTTTCCCAGCTTCATTTTTATAACCAGTGGATCTGCAGGGGTGGAATCCCCCTGTTTCAGGTACTAAGTGTGACTTTCCACACACAAACTTTAAGATCTTGGGTTGCAAATCCACTTGCTGAAGGTGTTGTTCTTGCTCACACCCAAGTACTTACACTCTGTTGCCTTGCAAAATAATAATACCAATGCCTTGTCCAAATCTTACACTATATTAACACCCACACAGGATGCCACTCTCTCGACAAGCTAATTGTCCCGGAATTTCCACAAAAACAATGTATCCAGTTCCTCTCTCTTGGAAGATCCAGATCCTCTACTGCAGGTTGCTCCCAATGCAAGGCTACCAGCCTTCCTGCAGAGGTCTTACACACCCCTTCTAATAAAACCTGTTTGCTTGTTTGGTTTGTTTTTTTACCCAGCAATATGCTCCATTCAAGAACTCCAATGGGCCGGGTCCAAACTACTAATGGAGAAGAGGTCTCTCCACTCATCTAGCCACAGTTAAAACACCCAATAAAACACACAGTAATCACCACACACTCAGGCACAGCACGCTCAGACACTGCACGCTCTCCTGTGCACCCACTCTGTATTCCCACGCTTTGCCTGTCTCTGGCTGCTCTGGGCACCCAGGGAAGGAAACACAGATCGGGGCTCTGCACTCACTCTGTGTCTGCTGACACATCTCACTCACACAATCAAATGTTCAAACTTAGCAATCACACAATCACACAAATACAGGAACAGTAACTCAATTGCAGTTATAGTTGGTTGTCACAAGAGAGGAGTGTTTCCACAAAAATTAATACAGCTATTGCAAAAACTCCAAAATTCCTTTCAAAAGGCAATACATCAAAACCACATATCCCACACAGCATATATCACTGGCTTTTCATCCCACATAAATCACCTTACATAAATCATCTTATAGAAATCCTTTTTCTAATCACTATTAACAAGATGTTACAATGAACACAATTTGTACGGGACGTTTATGGTATAGCAACCAAGTAATAAATAATACTGATAATACCTTAGTTTCTGCTCAGATTACCCCATCTGCCAGGGGCCACCCAGTGTGGTCACCAGAAATTCCCTTTTTCCGAATTTCCAAAATTACTACACCAGATGTCTCTGACAGATACTTAACCTTGTGTGGACATCTCCAGCTTATTGGTTTACATTGGGTGCCCTCCCTTAAAAGTCAATTAAATATACCTTCTCTGACACGTGGAAGGGCCTTGTTTTTTCCCTGCAGGAGCAGCCAGGAAGCAGATTCCCCTCTGGGAAAGATCCAGGGTGCACCTTGGGTGGTCCAGCCTCCCAAGCGCTTCTGCAGCCAGTTGAAGTCCCATTGAGGACATGAAATAAAGAGTAGAATAAGGACTTTAATTAGAAAATTCTAAAGCAGGTATGTTTAATTTCTGGGATACAGAGGGGGACATGTCCTCCAAACTGTGCATGTTCCAGTGGATTTCTCTTATTTATCTTTTGAGGTATTATGCATTTGAAGTATATGCATTAAATTTCACAATACACCTATACATATTCATTACCTAGCTCCACCTAGCCTTGCTTCATATTACAATTAGCCAGAAGATCTTTCTGCAGCTGCAGAGTCCCCTCTGGTGGTCGTAGGTTGGCATCTTCTGATGAAGTAACTAGTCTTCCTCCCAATATCTTCTTCTTGACCCCTCCTTCTGGGCAGGCCCAGGAAGGATTTGGCGAGTTCCCATGTCAGTTGGTCCTGGCCAAACCATCAGCCTGGTTCTTGCTGTCTCCCAAGCCACAAAGTTCTGCTTCATTGATTTTTGGCAAATACCAAAATCCTGCTTTGCTAAGTTTCAACATTTTATATCTTACCTATAAGAATTTGATCTAATAACTACCTAGCAGCCAAACTTAATAGCTAATCTTCTATGTGTTCTCAGTACAACCTGTTTTTTTACTTCTATAAAATCACCAAAAGCTGCTGGTAAAATTTTGCATTTTCATATCCATTAACGCCCCCCATATCAAGTGCACACAATGCTGGAGCACCCCAGAGAGAGTTTTGCCGTGGGGCTCACCCCGAATTAACTGCTGGGCTGGGCTGGGCTGGGCTGGGCTGGGCTGAGTTGGACTGGGGTTAGGGAAGGGGAGGTGGGCAGAGCTGGGAAGAAGCTGGGCGAGACTGGGAAATTCCCAGGAGATAAACCCCACCCATGTCAGCTGAGCTGTGTGACTCTGCAGGGCCAGGACACATTCCAGCAGGTTTCTGGGGCTGTGCCAGTCCCCTGGCAGGGATCTCACACAGGCAGGTGCAGCGCTGAGGAGGTTGGTCTGTGGCCTTGGTGGCATGGCCAGTCTGAGAAGGTGCCCCAGGGCTTTGACCGTCCCTCCAGCCTTCTTCCATCAGCCACTTATAGACCTGGGAACTCACCCCAGTTCATTGGTCTATTTGTTCAGTGGTTATCTTCTTCCTCATGCCAATTTCAGCAACCCTGTCCCAGGCTCCCTCCTCACCCAGCCCTTGGCAGACCCCAGGGCAGGGCTCTCTGTGAACCCTGCCATGGGATGTGGGTGTTGGAACTCGACATTGAGGTCTGGTGTGGACACTGGTGAGGAACATTTGCCCGCCCAAAACACACCCTGTGCTGTGCCGTGTCTGATGAGGGGAATGTGGGGCCTGTGCTGGGCAGGGGGGCTGTGCTGCCTCAGGGACAAATGACAGGGATGAGCCACAACACAATGACCAGGAGGTGGAAGTGAGGACAAGCTACAGAGAAGGAATTCAGAACTGTGACCTGAGGGTGTGTTCATGTGTTTAGGAAAGCCAAAGCTCAGCTGGAGCTGATGGAGGCTGCAGGCAACATCCAGAGCAAAGTTAATTCAGTTGCTGTGTTTGCAGTAAATGGTTGCAAAAGGAACATGTCAACCTGCTGCTAACTGAGGGCAGGAGGGGCAAATCTAGGATCATGGAATGGCCTGGGTTGGAATCCTAAAGATCATCCAGTTCCAGTCTCCTGCCATGGGCAGGGACACCTTCCACTGGACAGATTGCTCCATGCAACCTGGCCCTAAACACCTCCAGAGGTGGGGAGTCTGCAGTCTCTCTGCGTAACCTGTGCCAAGGACTCACCACCCTCACTGGGAAGAATTTCTTCCCAATATCTCATCTAAACCTGCCCTCCTTCCCCTCATGGCCATTACTACTTGTCCTGTCACTTCAGGCCCTCGTCCAAGTGCCTCTGCAGCCCTCTCAAAGCCCCTTTAGGTGCTGGAATGGGCTCTAATGTCTCCCTGGAACCTTCTTGTGCCCAGGCTGAACAGCTGCAGCTCTCTCAGCCTGGCTCCAGAGCAGAGGTGCTCTAGCCCTGCAAAAGTCCATTGTGACACTGCAGGGCTTCTTGTAACCAAGGGTGCATTGTCACACTGTGGAACCACGGAGACCCTTGCGGCACTGGGGTGCCCCATGGGAAAAAGGGGCCATTGTGACACTTCAGGGCCTCAAAGAACCAAACAACCATTTGAACACTGCAGAACCAAGGAGACCATTGCTACACTGAGGGGCCTTATGGAACCATAGAATCCATTGTACCCCTAAGGGGCCTCATGGAACCAAGTGTCCTTTGGGATACTGCGGAACCAAGGGGTCATTGAGACACTCTGGGGCTCCACAAAAACAAGGGGCCATTGTGAAATGCAGGGCCTCATGGAACTGAGGAGAACAGTGTGACATTGCAAGCGCTCGTGGAATCAAGGTGTTCTTTCCTTGGGGTCTCTTTGATGGTCCCTGGTGGCTGGTGATGCCACAGTCACACCTGACAGCCTGGTGGACTCTTAAAAGCTGGCGCAGTTGGACCTCGTCGTTTTCCAATTCTCCTACTTACACAATGGGCATTGTGCAGTTCCATGGGCCCATGGGCTTTGAAGAACAAGCATTGTTTTCAATGCCTTCCACAGGCACTGGCCCTGTCCCACAAGGCCTGGGCTGAGTCCTGCCCCTGCACGCTCACACAGGCTGAGATGGACACTGATGGTTTCTGTGCCAGGCTCTCTCAGCCCAGCCCAGCTCCCTCCAAGCTCTGCCAGCTGCCCTGAGCTCTCGGCAGCACCAAGGGCCTCTCCCCAGCCCAGCCCAGCCGGCTCTGGCCCCACAGCTCTGCTCAGGGCAGGCTGCTCTGGGCAGGGGCCCCACGGCCTCAGCCCCTCGCAAGGGCACAGCAGCAGCTGCAGCTCAGAGAGGGCTCAGCCCCAGCCATGGGGGAAGGTGCCTGGCCAAGGGAAAAGGAGGCTCCCTGTGTGCCCTGCTCTCCTCTGCAGGACATCCTGAGAGCTCTGCAGCCCCTGCTGCCATCCCATCTGCCCAAGCCAGCACAACAGCCCCGGCCTTGTGGCCCTCAGGAGCTGTTCCTGCTCCAGGCCCAGGGCCCATCCCAAAGCTGGGGCAGCCAGAAAGCTGTGCCCATTTCTGGTCATTCCTGACATGATGAGGATAGGTCATCAGCAACCTGGTGGTTGTAATGAATCTTACTTTTCCAGAGGCCTCTTCTTGATATCTTCAGTCGAGAAATTTGTGGACAAAGGCTCATTAACATTTGCTTAAAACACACAAACAAGACATGCCCCTGGGAATAACGGAAGTCTTCAATTCTTTTGTGGTTAATTAGCAGTTTCTGCAGTTTTCAGAAGTGTACTCAAAGTGAATATACTAGATTAAAAAAAAAAAAAGAAGAAATAATTGTTTTGTCCTGTTTAAGTTTCTTGTTTACAGATTGATATCAGCAATCTCCAGTTGATATTGATCCCCAGCACCTCCTAGTGCAGTCTGAATAGATCTGAAAATCCAGACCCTTCATGGCTGACAATCAATCACACTTTGTCCCTACCCCCATTCCACCATTTCCCTCATCCAACTCCTGGGACTCAGATCAGCTGAGGAAAGTTTCTCTTCATTGCCCACAAACAAAAGTTGAACATGGTGCTATTTCACACCCATCACAGTTCTTCCCTTCCCACTCTATGCAATGTCCCAGCTGCATCCTCCCTCCCCCATCCACAAGGATGCTCCAGGCCCAGGGCCCATCCCAAAGCTGGGGCAGCCAGAACACTGTGCTCATTTCTATTCGTTCCTTTTCTGATTAGGATAGTACATTAATTTTAAACAAGTGGTAGCAGATTCATTTATATCACATAAATACAATGGCAGGTTCATTTATTTCACATAAATGCAATGTGAGTCTCTCTGCTTACATAGTGTCTCTTGGTCACTCAGGAAGGAGGGATAATTAAATTGAAGGGGGTGGATAATAGCATTTCTTTTCATATAACGGAATCAGAATTAGAATCAGATAAATAATTTAAAATTTACATAAGGGCAGACTTGGCCTCTCATGATGTTCCTTGGGAGCTGCTGACAGTGGAAAGCAGGCCTTCTTTGGCTTCTTCTGGGGGGTTACCTGCTGTTGGGGATTAGATTTGTTCCTTTTTGTCTTAAAGAATTTTTCCCCATAACTTACTAGGAAACAAAGTGCTTATACTTTGAGGGTACTTGACTAACACAAAAAGACGTGGCCGGGAGGGAGATGATCACATGAAGTTTGGGGGAGGGAAAAAGGACAGGGCTGGGGGGAGCTGGGTTTTCTTTTTCCTGCTCCCGGCATCAGAGAGGCACAGTCGGGTGGCTGCTTACTGCGTGAAGAGTCCACTGTTAATGGAGGGTCCGGTCCTGGGAATTCCACCACCATCCATCATCTGCTGGAGTGCCCAGGAATTCGGAGTCCCTTTGCCTGCCCTGCTGGAGCTGGGCCAGCCTCATCCAGCCATCGTGGCTTCTTCAGCACTGCTCACTTTGCTGGGACACTCCCTTTTTTGCCTGCCAGGACATCCACCTTTGCCTGCTGGGAACAACCCGCCATTTCCAGACATCAGCCCCGGAGTGTCCCACCATTCCAGCTTGGTGCTCTTGGGGAGGGGACCAAGAGATCAGACTGCCCCAGGCTTGTGAAACAAAGCCCCTCAAGGTTCATGGTTCTGTTTATTATTATTATTGCTGTAGTTGTTGTTTTTGTTTGTCCTGTTATATTTACTAGTAAAGAACTGTTATTCCTTTCGCCATAGCTCTGCCTGAAAAAACTCCTTTAATTTTCTAAATTATAATAACTTGAGGGTAGGGGATTGGAATTCCCCCATTCCTAGAGAGGCCTCGCCCCTCCGTAGCAGATACCTGTCTTTCAAACCAAGGCACCTGTGCTGGAGTCCACTTGCCTACCAAGTCACTCTAGTACTCCCCTCCTTGGCTGGACAGGGGAGAGAAAATAATATGGAAGACAACTTGTAGGTTGAGATAAGGAAGATTTCTATAGCAAAAAGTTTTACATGCACTGGGTACGAGGTAAAAACCACATAATTTTATTCTCTACTTCCCATCAGCAAGTGATATTCAGCCACTTCCCAAGAAGCAGGACGTCCTCAGGAGGAGTGGTTGATCAAGAAGGAATGCACTGTAGATAGAGAATGCCTCCTGTTCCTCCTTCTTCCTTAGCTTTTATACCAGAACTAATGTCATACAGTCTGGAATATCCCTTTGGTTAATTTGGGTCACTGGCGTGGCTTTGTCCTTTCCCAGGATCTTACCCACTCGCAGGCTCTCAATGGAGGCAGCATGCTGAGAGAAAGAACTGATGCTGTGCCAGGCCTGTGCAGCAGGAGCCAAACCAGGGGTGCGTTTCCAGCTCCTTTCTGTCTCCACCTGCAAAACACTGGGAGGCCTGTTAGGTGAAAATAAAAAGCCTGAAAAGAATCCAGTCATGGCTTTCCTGAGAGATTCCTTGAGCTGCTGGTTCCTCAGGCTGTAGATGAGGGGGTTCAGGGCTGGAGGCACCACTGAGTACAGAACTGAAACCATGAGGTCCATTGCTGGGGATGAGATGGAGGGGGGCTTCAGGTAGACAAATGTGTCAGTGCTGATAAACAGGGAGAGCACCGCCAGGTGAGGGAGGCAGGTGGAAAAGGCTTTGTGCCGTCCCTTCTCAGAGGGGATCCTCAGCACAGCCCTGAAGATCTGTACATAGGAGAAAACAATGAACGCAAAACAGCAAAAGGCTAAACAGAAAGTGATCACAAGAAGCCCAAGCTCCCTGAGTTTGGAACGTGAGCACGAGAGCTTGAGGATGTGTGGGACTTCACAGAAGAACTGGCCCAGGGTGTTGCCATGGCACAGGGGCAAGGAAAATGTACTGGTCGTGTGCACCAGAGCATTGAGAAAGCCACTGGCCCAGGCAACTGCTGCCATGTGGGCACAAGCTCTGCTGCCCAGGAGGGTCCCGTAGTGCAGGCGTTTGGAGATGGACACGTAGCGGTCATAGCACATGATGGTGAGAAATGCAAATTCTGATGCAATGAAAAAGGCAAAGAAAAAGACCTGTGCAGCACAACCTGAATAGGAGATGTTCCTGGTGTCCCAGAGGGAATTGTGCATGGCTTTGGGGACAGTGGTGAGGATGGAGCCCAGGTCGGTGAGGGCCAGGTTGAGCAGGAAGAAGAACTTGGGCGTGTGCAGGAGGTGGCCGCAGGCTACGGCGCTGATGATGAGGCCGTTGGCCAGGAGGGCAGCCAGGGAGATGCCCAGGAAGAGGCAGAAGTGCAGGAGCTGCAGCTGCCGTGTGTCTGCCAATGGCAGCAGGAGGAAGTGGCTGATGGAGCTGCTGTTGGACATTTGCAGTGTCTGAATATTCCAACCTGCAGGCAGAGGAAAGACAGTTACATTTGAGGAGAGTTTTAATAGAAAAGTCAAAGCCCTTTCTCACAGACGCTGCCACTAAACACCTCCACCTTCTCTACGTCTTGGAGAACTTCCTTCAGACCTTGGGTGCTGGAGCCTTGATTGCTGCTGGCCAGTGGTCAGTGAGGAGCCAGATCTGGTCCTGCAGCATTCCAGGGAGTCAGCCCTGACCACCAGTCAGTGCAGGGGAACAGTGAGGGAAGGGGCCAGTCCCGGTGTTTGAACTTCGACAAAGAATCCCCTCCTAAGGCACAGGAGCTGCCAGGGTGAAGGGATGGGGATTGCAGGAGGGAGAACAAGAGATTCTGCTGCACCTGGGGAGAACAGAGAGTCCAGTGAGGCAAGAGGATTGTCTGAGCCATAGTGCAAATTGACAGGAGCAGCTCTGTCCCTCTCTCCTGTTCCCAGCTGCCCTGGACTTGCACATTTCTGAGCTCCACTCCCCTGTTACCCTGGAAAGGCAGGAGACATTGCTGAGAGCAGAGGGATCCCTGGCACACAAAGTGGCTCCTGCCTTTCCCAAAGTCAGGGAGAGTCGGCTCATTCCCAGCCTGCCCTGCCCAGAGCTCTCTGGGGCAGAGGGATCTGGGACAGCCCATTGCTGTGCTCAGCCTGGACAGGAGGAGCCCAAGGGCTGGGCCTGAGCCTGCAGCTGTAACTGCCATTCCCAGAGAGCCCGTCAGCAATGCCAGGAGCAGCTGGGCAAGGCAAGGAGAGAGAGAGAGCTGGTCCCTGAGGAAAAGCCTTTCCCTGCCCAGCCCTGCACAGCCCCTGCCAGGCAGCAGCAGTGCAGGACAGTGGCCCTCAGGCCCTGGTCAGCAGGGAATGGGCACATGGCAGGAGAGATGCCCTTCATCTCTGGGGCTGCTCTGCCGGCCCAGGAGGGGACTGAGGGACCCGAGCCCCCGGGCTGAGGGCTGTGCTGGCTGCGAGGGGACACAAGAGCTGTGCTGCTCAGGGCAGTGTGTGCCCTGCAGGGCAGGGCCGGCAGGTGCCACATCTCCCCAGCAGCAGGGCTTCCCTCAGCACTGCCTCCCTCCCTCCCTGCCCACGCCTCTGCTGCTGGAGCTGTCCCAGCCCGAGCTGTTCCTGTGGCCCCGGGCTCCTTCCCTGCCAGTGCTGCCAGAGCCCAGCCCAGCCCCTGGGCCAGCTCTGCCCTGAGCAGCTGCAGGGATTAAAGAACAGCTCCCCCAGGCCTGAGCACCATGGAAAGGGGATGCTGCATGGATCTGGAGGCTGGGGAGCTGGAGGCACTTGCTGAGGTTCCCAGGAAAACTCAGGGTAATGGTTTAAGTGACTCAGCCCCTGCCCTGCCCTGCACAGCTGAGTTTCCATTGCCACCAACAGGAGCCAGGGAAAAGTGGGAGCACAGGTTCAGGAAAGAAGAGACTCAGGTAGGAAACTCCTGCCCTGAATGAGCTCATGAAAAGTCCCTGCAGAAATGACCTGGGCATGAGCTGGAGCTCTGAGCAGCCCTGGCCCACACAGCACCCTCTCCACAGCAGCAGGACCTGCCCTGGCAGGAGTCACTCCTGGCACCCACAGCTCCCCTCCACCATCCATGGGGAGCTCCCAGGCAGGCTGAGAGCTGCCCCTGGCAGGTGGCAGATGCCCTGGCCTGGCCAAGAGCCCTCAGGGCTCCAGGAGCTGCTCTGCATGACAGCCCTGGGCACCCCTGGCTGCAGCCCCAGCTTCAGCCCCTGCAGCCATCCCTGGCAGCAGGAGCCATCCTGCCCTGTCCCTCTGACAGTGCCCAGGGCAGCCCCGCTCTGGAGCACATCCTCCCCCAAAGCAGAAAGGGCAGCAGAGCCATCCTTACAGTCATGTCAGTCCTGTCCTGGGTCAGCTTGAGGAGATCCGTGCAGCCAGAGACTGACTGTGTCAGGAGTGGTGATGATTTCTCCATGAAGAAGCTCATAATTTTTAAAAGTTGTGAAGATTTCTCCATGAATAATCTCAGAATTGTCCTTCCAGCTTCCTTAGGCTTCGGTCTGCTTCACTGCTTTCATGTATCTGCAGGCAGTGCCCTCACCCCTGCTTGGCTGGGAGGGGTGCTGCCCCTCAGGAGAAATGTCTTTTTGAAGCTTTTCTTGGTTACCAGGAGCTGCCTCTGTGCCAGGAGCCCAGCCCAGCTCAGCATCACAGACACAGCATCAGGACTTTAATGACCCTCTCAGGGCTTTGCTGTTGTTTACATCAGTCTCATTTCCTGAGAGGGTCTTCAAAAAACTTTTCAAGAACTTCAAATGAGAATGAAACACTGAAGTTTCTTCAAGTTTTAATGGGTCCCATTGAGGGGCATGAGTGAGAAAGTGCCCACATGTTCCAG
>JANEHK010001819.1:0-11247 GCA_025960845.1 Tachycineta bicolor | reverse complement strand
TGCCCAACCCCAGTCGCCTACTTTTTCCCTCAAAATAGCCATTGTTTCGCCTACAGATTAATTCAGATTTTATTCCCAAAATGTCTGTTTTGCCCCCTGTATGCTAACTCTATTTTAAAACCAAAGCTACTTGTGTGTTACGTCTCTTATTCCTAAAATGTTCATTCTGTCCCCTATAAATTAAGTCAGATTTTTTTCCCCAAAACACTTACTGTTCCTACATAATTACCTCAGCGTTTGGCCTCTAAATTCTACCTCATGTTACCTACTGATCACTTCATTTCTACCCCAATATGTTCATTCTCTGCCCTACAATCCTCCCAAGTTGTACCCCCACATTCCCTTGCCTACCCCCAGTGACTGCCTCAAGTGTATCAGTGTTCTCTCTCTCCCTAGAGATTACCTCAAGTTTAACCCCCAAAATTTTCCTTAACTGTCCATAACTTATCACCTCATTTTTATCTAAAATATTCATTCTCAACCTTGAGATTATTTCAGGTTTTGGCCCCCAAAAATCCCCTACATGTCCTACTATTGATTCCCTCACTTTTTTTCCTTCGATATTATTTACTTCCTACCATGTGGCTTTCGTCAAGATTTACCCCCCAAACTGTCCATCTGTATCTATTTTCACTCCAAAATGATCACTCTACAGATTATTTCATATCATCTTTACCCCAGATTTTCCCCATCTGCCCACAACTGCTTCCCTCGTGCTACCTCAGTATGTTCATGCTTTCCTCCAGAGATTAGCTCACGTTTAGCCCCCAGATTTTCCCTACATGCCCACTGCTCCTCAGCCCAGTTTTTCTTCAGTGTTCATTCTCTGCTCTTGAGATTTTGTCAAGTCTTGCCTCCAAAAATTTCCTTACTTGTCTACTGCTGAGTACTTCATTTTTACTCCAAAATATTCATTCTGTCCCCTACAGACTACATCGAGTTTTACCCCCAAAATTTTACTTCTGGTACAATATTGATTAACTCTTTTCTGCTCCAAAAATTTTCGCTCTCTCCCCTAAACATCACCTCAGCTTTTCCCTCAAAAATGCCACCTCGCTCCCCTCAACATCCCCTCACATTTTCCTATGGAAACCGTTCTTGTGTCCCCTCTCAATTGCCTCAGGTTTTCAGCTAAAAATGTCACCTCTGTCCCCTCTAAGTTATTCCAGGTTTCCCAGTTAGGAGCTGCAAGGAATTCAGGCAAAAGACAGCGGGGAACAGCTGTAAATTCAAAGGAAGAAAGAGAAGATCTACCAGCAAAGGGGAAAGGCTTCAGAAAACATTGCTGCAATTAATAATTATTTCCAGTTCCCCAGTGAGAAGAGATCTCTGGGGAATCCCTGGTTGTTGTCCAGAATCTATATAAATCCAAGTCAAGAAATAAACTTCTCTCTTTTTGCTCTGAACTTGACTGCGTGATTGTAGTTCTTTTCGTGTCTGTCTAGCAACACCAGACCAAAGCGAGAATCCAACCCAGAATCCAGTATGAGGGGAAACCCAAACGGGACTGTGCCAGAAGTTTGGAATGGGGGGAAAAAAGTGGGTGAGGTTCTACCTGATGTGCTGCACGGGGGAAAGCCTAGACCGCACGTCAGCCATAATCCAGAACAGGCAAAAACCTCAAACAGACGTCAGCCGTGACCCAGACCAAAGAGAAACCCGGATCACACTGGGCCTGGAACCTGCAGTGAGAGAAAAATCCAGCCTGAATCGGGGCCAGGTGGCAGCATGGGCACAAAATGGGGCAAGATCACTCACGGAGCTTGGCACAGGGAAAAAAAAAAAAGAGGGAACATGCACAGAGAAGGTGATATGGGAAAAAGTAGGCGGGATCACGCACAAAGCCTGGCATGAGAGGAAAAAGCAGCGGGGCTGGACTTTGGAACCCGGCAAGAATGGAAAACTTGGACCGGATCGTGCGCAGAACCTAGCGCAGAGAAAATCCCAGACCAGATCACACACAGATCATGGCACGGGGAACAACCCAGAGAGCAGTGCAGGTGGAGTCCAGAATGGGGAAGAAGATGGACTGGATCACATGCGGAATTTAGAATGGAAGAAAACGTGGACAAGTCCACACGCAGACTCCGGAATCAGGAAACCACAGACTGGAGAGCACAAAGAGTCCAGAATGTGGGAAAATGCAGCCTGGACAATGCAGGCAATCCAGAATGGGGGATAATGCGGGCGGGATCACACGCGGAGACAGGAATGGAGGAAAACGCGGACAGGATGGCACGTGGAGTCCAGAATCAGGAAACCAGAGAGCTGATTGCCCACAAAACCCAGAACGTGTGGAAAGGCAGACTGGATCATGTATGGGCTCCAGAATGAGGGAAAACACCGAGCAGATCACATGTGGGGTCCAGAATGGAGGAAAACACAGAGGGGATTGTGCACAGAGTCCAGAATCAGTAACTAAGTCGGATTGTGCACAGAGCCTGGAATGGGGGAGAATGGGATCACACAGAGACTGGAATGGAGGAAAATGCAGATAGGATCACATGTGGAGTACGGAATCGGGAAACTGTGGACCAGGTCATGCATGGAGTCCAGAATATGGCAAAACATGGATTGGACTACCCACAGACTCCAGAATGGGGGAAAACCTGGACTGGATGGCACATGGAGCCCAGGATGGGTGAAAATTGCAGCAGATTGCACATGGGGTCTGGAATGGAGGAAAACACAGACAGGGTTACACCTGGCATCCAGAACCGGGAATTCACAGACTGGATGACACACGGAGCCTGGAACGAGTAAAACACAGACTAGATTGTGCAGAGTCCAGAATCAGGAAACTGTGAATTGTGTGCAGAATGTGGGAAAACATGGCCCAGATTGCACACAGAGTCCAGAATCAGGAAACCGTGGACTGAATCACGTGCAGAATGTGGGAAAACATGGCCCAGCTTGCACATAGAGTCCAGAATCAGGAAACCATTGACTGAATCGTGTGCAGACTGTGGGAAAACATGGCTCAGATCGCACACAGACTCCAGATTCGGGAAACCATGGACTGAATCGTGTGCAGACTGTGGGAAAACATGGCCCATCTTGCACACAGACTCCAGATTCGGGAAACCATGGACTGAGTTGTGTGCAGAATGTGGGAAAACATGGCCCATCTTGCACACAGACTCCAGATTCGGGAAACCATGGACTGAATCGTGTGCAGACTGTGGGAAAACATGGCCCATCTTGCACACAGACTCCAGATTCGGGAAACCATGGACTGAGTCGTGTGCAGAATGTGGGAAAACATGGCCCAGACCGCCCACAGAGTCCAGAATCAGGGAAATGGACAGGAGCACTCAGGCAGTCTAGATCGTGGGAAAACACAGACTGGATGATGCCTCATACAGAATTAGGAAAATGTGGATGGGATCATGTGGACTCAGGAATTGGGAAAACACAGATGACTATACACGCAGTCTGGCACTTGGGAAAACGGAGCGTGGAGGGAACAGAGCCTGCCATCAGGAAAACATGGATGGGATCCCGCAATCCAGTCGACATTGTGGGAAAACCCACTGGTCACAAGAAATCGAAAATCACAGGAAAAGGGCAAGGGGCAGCTAAATGGACAGGTTTAAAGGCAGGGTGCAGCATGCGCTCAGGGTGTGCTCTCAGCGTGTGCAACCTGTGCAGGTGCTTGGCCTACACAGGGGCTGTGGTTCACGCTCGGTGTGTACTCGTGGCAGGTGCATGGCATTGCCAAGTTCAGGAAATGTGGTACTGCAGAGTAGAGCTCTGGCCACAAAACTAAGCCCATCTTCATATTTTTAATTCTCTTTGCATTCCAGTCTCTTTACCACATCCTCCAATCACTGCCCCATCACAACAAGAGAAGGTCCTGTGTCTGTACTACCCCTAAACACAGAACTGAACTGGCTGCCTGTGACTGCCAATATCAGCTTTGAAAGTCAGTGTTCAGGGTGAGACCTTGAGGGCAAAGCAAAAGGTCAGAGAGCAGTAGTCAGGGTGAAGGGAGGGCAGGGCCTTACTGGCTGCCTTGTGCGTGGCAGGGGTGGGGACAGCGCAGGGCCGTGGCCTGGGCAGGCACGCGGTGGGTCCACGGATCCGATGAGCCCCCACCCAGCCCAGGCTCAGCACCCCTGGCAGAGCCCTCTCACGGCAGCACCTGCACGCTCAGGCGGCCACAGCCAGGGTGGGGACACCGTCAGAAGCACCCTGACTTTGTGGAAGAGACAGGAACACAGGAACACAGGAACACAGCCAGGACCGGGCACGGCCACGACCACGCCAGACTCTCCCTGTGCTCCGCACGGCAGCGCGGTCTAACGGCTCCAAGGGGGCAAGAGAAGGACACCGCAGGAAGTGCAGGACGAGTTCTTGCACCCACAGAGGGAGACTGCTCCCGTGCCAGAGGGCTGAGGCCAGAGGGAGCCAAACAGCCCCCACGTGCTGGGAACTTTGACCCGGGGGAGAGGAGGGGAGCCGATAAAATCCATGCAAAGCAGAGAAGGGAAGTGTCTCCAGCCCCAGTGCAGACTGTGAAAAGCTTGTGAAAGGCTGGGCTGCTTTCCTTTTCTTCCATACCCGTCCCTCCTCAGCCACAGTGCACATCCATAGAGGAGCAGCGCTGCTGTGGACCTAAGGCCTCAAGTCAGTTGTACCCCATGCTAAGTGACACTTTTTCTCAGGGACACAGGGCATTTAGGCTCAGCCTGGAGGAGACGCCCACTGGAGTTTCAGTGACAGCTGCTGTTGCATTTGCCAGAGGTGGCTTGTTTCAGTTTGGTCTTGTGAAAAACAAAACAAAACTCACAGAAAACCAGACCAAACCAAACCAACAAAAACCCAAAAAACAAAAAAAAGGAAAAAAAAAAAAAAAAAAAAAAAAAAAAACAAAAAAAAAAACCCCCCAAACAAACAAAAAAAACAACAACCAAAAAACACCCAAAAAACCACCCACCAAACCAAACCAAACACCTAAACACAGTTGGAAACTATTTTCTTGCAGAATTTTCCAAGCAAATCCATAACAATAACATTACCTTGCTTGTCTCACTGGGAATACTTTTTCTCAAAGTCCCTCTGGACCTGAGGATGCCAGGGTGTTCTGATGTGACAATAGAGGGAAAAAACCTGGGATGTGCCAAGCACCCAGGTGGGTTGCATGGCAACATTCTAGAAGAAAAAGAAAAGTGTTCTACTGTTTAGTACATAATACAAAAATTAACTCAACCGGCTCTGGGAAATACAACAGTGCCTCTCTTTAAAACTCCATTGGGAATCTCCTTTGGGCAGAGCCTAAATCCCCCACTCCAATTAACCAGTGTGCACATCGAACTCTTTGTGTGAAAGGGCCAGTGCAGTTCCTGTGCCCTCATGTACAGAGGATGAAACCAAAACCTAATTTTGCTCCACAAAATCAAATAGAAAATAATTAGAAGAAGGGTATTGCGCACTACAAAAGACCTGCTCGCCTTTGAATGCAGTGCCCCAGAACTCAAATAGCCACTAAAACAAGAAAACACACACAATATGAACAAAACCACCAAGTATTAGACAAACCTTTTCATACAAGTGTCATTCTGCAAAATGGTTTCCCCAGGTCCCTTTGACTCATCCCAAGCCCTTCTCCATCCTCAGGGTTACTGCACTCACTCCAGGGTACTTGGCAAAAAAAAGGAGCAAGCGGAGGCTTTGTGGCTTCCCTGGCATCTTCTCTCTCCGCCAATCCAGGGCAAATCAGAGCCTCCGAGGGAGGCACAGATCCAGCTGCAAGGGCAAGCACTGTTCCGTGTCCACAGAAGCTCCGTGGCAGTATTCAAACGCCAGCAGCAGCAGCATTGACCAGTCGAGGTAGGCAAGAGCACAGCATCAACCAGTGGTGCCCATTACCCATCACATCCCTGACATGCAGCTGTCCTGGCCTCCAGAGCAGATATCCAGATCTGTCATGAAACCAGGGATGAGAACAACATCAGGTCCTTTTTCCCTCCCAAAGAAGAATAAAGGGAAAACACAAACATCAGCTTCAGGGTTTTTTTGGTTGTTTTTTCAATAGGTGGTCATAACTCCCCCCACAAAGGACAGAGTTATTCAGTGTCTTGGTTCAGAAAGACAGTTGTCTGCTAAGGAGAGCTAGAGCCTCCCTTGGAATGTAAGAGAATGTAAGCCCCCTTCCCTCTAAATTATTATGATTTTGCAATTAGGGGCTTTCAGGCAAAGATTTGGGACTAGGAGTAACAGTTCTTTACTAGGAAAGTGGGAAAAAAAAAAAAAAAAAAAAAGGAAAAGACAAATACAGTAGTATTAAAAAGCCAAGCAAGGTAGCAACCAAAAAACCTGGAAAATCCTGACAGAGTCAGTGAAATGACCTGGCACCCTGATGGTCAGGGTGTTGGAAGCAGTCCAAATAACTCCTCCTGGAGTAACAGATGTGGTCCGGGGGAGTAGAGATGGTCCTGTAGAAAGTCCAGTGGTGACAAGATGGGTCCGGTCTTCCTCTGGGAATCCAGTGGAAAAACTGGATACCTTCTGTTCTTCAGTCCCAGTTTTGATCTAGCTAGAACAGTTGGCTCCTCCCTCACTGGGTGGAGCATCTCACAATGGGATGATGGAATGTGTCATGTCACTGGTGGGCCCTAATGGCCCATAATCAGAAAACACCCCCCTGGAGGATGGAGGGGCGTGCAGTACACCCAAAACCGATTGCCCCAGAGGTGGAAACACAGCCCCACCATCTGCCCTAGACTCACCCAAACTGCACTGGGAAAGGGTGAGGCTCCAGAACATTGACAGTACATCAATGACATCACTGGGTGGGGGAACACAGCAACGGAAGTGTTTGAGAAAGGAGAGAAGATTATCCGCATTCGCCTGGAAGCCAGTTTTGCCATCAAGAAGAGCAAAGTCAAGGGACATGCCCAAGAGATCCAGTTCCTGGGAGTAAAGTGGCAAGATGGACAGTGGCAGATTCGCACTAAGGTCATCAATAACACCACTGCAATGACCCCACCGACCAGCAAGAAGGAAACACAAGCTTTCCTAGGCCCCATAGGTTTTTGGAGAATGCATATCCCTGAGTACAGCCAGATTGTGAGCCCTCCCTACCTGGTCACCCGCAAGAAGAAGGATTTCCACTGGGGCCCTGAACAGCAACAAGCCTTTGCCCAGATCAAGCAGGAGATCACTCATGTGGTAGCCTTTGACCCAGTCAGGATAAGACCAGAGGTGAAGAATGTGCTCTACTCTGCAGCCGGGAACAATGGCCCATCCTAGAGCCTTTGGCAGAAGGTGCCTGGGGATTCTAGAGCCGAAGTTATAGAGGGTCCAAAGCCAACTACACTCCAACAGAGAAGGAAATCTTGGCCGCCTAGGAAAGAGATCAAGCTGCCTCAGAGGCAACTGGCACAGAAGCACAACTCCTCCTGGCACCCCAACTACCAGTGCTGGGGTGGACGTTTAAAGGAAAGGTTCCCTCCACCCATCACGCCACCGACGCCACGTGGAGCAAATGGATTGCCCTCATCACTCAGCGCACCCACATTGGAAACCCAAATCGCCATGAGATTTTAGAAGTAATTACCAACTGGCCAGAAAGTCAAAACTTTAATCCCACAGATGAAGAGGAGCAAGAACAAGTGACACGTGTTAAAGAAGCTCCACTATATAACCAACTACCAGCTGAAGAAAGACGCTACGCTCTTTTCGCTAATAGTCCCTGCCGCATCATAAGGATAAACCAGAAGTAAAAAGCAGCTGTATAAAGCCCCACACGACAAATTGCGCAAGCCACTGAAAGAGAGGGTGGATCGAGTCAACTAACTCTTCAAAGCTCTTCAACTTGCCCTGGACATTGCTGAAAGAGAGAAGTGGCCAAAGCTCTACCTCTACACAGAGTCACGGATACACGGATTGGCATTCACCAATTCTCTGTGGGCTTTGCTGGACAGGTGGAAAAAGGCCAACTGGCAGCGTAGGGGGAAACCAATCTGGGCTGCCAATGAATGGAAAGACACTGCCAGTTGGGTAGAGAAGTTACCTGTGAAAGTCCATCATGTAGATGCCCATGTCCCCAAGAGTCGGGCTAACGAGGAGCGCCAGAACAACAAACAGGTAGATCAGGCTGCAAAGACAGAGGTGTCAAAGATAGACTTAGATTGGCAACACAAGGGAGAGTTGTTCCTAGCTCAATGGGCCCGTGATGCCTCAGGTCATCAGGGCAGAGATGCCACCTATAAGTGGGCACGAGACCGAGGGGTGGATCTAACCATGGACAGTATTTCTCAGGTTATCCGTGACTGTGAGACGTGTGCTGCCATCAAGCAGGCCAAGCGAGCGAAGCTGCCATAGCACGGCGGGCGACGGTCCAAGTATAAGTACAGGGAGGCCTGGCAGATTGACTACATCACCCTTCCCCAAACCCGCCAAGGCAAGCGTTACGTGCTGACCACGGTGGAAGCCACCGCTGGATGGTTAGAGACCTACCCTGTGCCTCAAGCTACTGCCCAGAACACCATGGTGGGCCCTGAAAACCAAATCCCTTGGAGATGTGGCAGCCTGGATAGAATCGAGTCAGGCAATGGGACCCACTTCAAGAACTTATAAACACCTGCACTAGAGAACATGGCATTGAATGGACAGATCACATCCAATCATGCACCTTGAGGATCATCAAGCCCCTCCCTTTTGTGGTCGGGGCACCTGCCACTAGACCAGGTTGCTCAAAGTCTCATCTAACCTGACATTGAACACTGCCAGGGATAGGGCATCCACAACTTCTCTGGAAAACCCACGTCAGTGCCTTGCCACCCTCACGGTACAGCGTTTGTACCTGTTCTGTAATATAAACCAGCCCTCTTTCCATTTAAAGCCACTCCCCTGTGTCCTATCATTCCAAGGTCTTGTACATACTTTTTTCCAGCCTTCTTATAACCCCCTTTCAGCACAGGAAGGATGCTCTAAGTGTTGCTAAAGCCTTTTTTCCAGGCTGAAAAACCCCAGCCCTCCCAGCTCGCCTTCATAGGAGAGGGTCTTTAGCCCTTATTTCTCCTCTGGAGTCACTTCAGCAGGTTCATGTCCTTCTCATGTTGGAGGCCCCAGAGCTGGACACAGCACTCTGCCTCCCAGGAAAACTACTCAGTTCCCTGTGGATATTTAAAACGTGTAATTTCCTGGTCTTCCACCTCTCAAGGTAGATGATACTGGAATTTACTTTTTTAGGCATGTTGGAGCATTTGGGATGCTGGCAAAAGGAACAGCCCTAAGTAAAGGTCTTTAGTTTTTCCAGAGAGGAAATGTTCTCCTAATGCAGCCTCTCTTTTTTTCTCTTTTCTTGTATGCTTCTGTTTGTTTTTTAAACCTGAGAGCTGAACTTAGTTTTAACACTGAATCACTCATACAAAAAGGCAGTCAGGATTTATAGCTGCAGTCTTAGATTTTAATGTCAGATAAATCACAAGATGCAACATCACATAATTATTTAATTTTAATATTACATATAGCATATTTCCTTATGTAACTGGTGCAGAGCAACTAAAATGCTTTTTTAGGGCAGGAAAAATAGCAGAACGTGAATTGGCTCTGTTCTTCAGCAATATCAGACCTTTGAAACTAAACTCACTGCTCAGGAGTACAAACTAAAGTGCAATAAAGCTTTGTGGATATAAAAACACTTGACACTGTCAGCTGAACTCGTCAATGGTATGCTGCATTTCAGCGTGGTCATAATTTTCTTTTCAAGTTCTATTCACATTTGCAGAAGCGTCAAGAAAAATTTCAATTCAGGAGCAACTTACCCAGACTCCAACACTGATGCCACAATATATAAATAGGACCCGTCCAGTGCTTCCAGACTGTCAAACCCTAGAGAACTTGCTGCTTTCTTACTGTTAAAACTTAGCTCAGCAACTCCATTTTCAATCCGGAAACAAAACAGAAAGCATCACTTGATAATCAGTGATTTAGAAATAAGACACAGACCACATGCAGATTCAGTATGTTTCTGTTCATTGTCTATTTTCAGAGGAAATCAAAGGTGGAGAAGTGTTTCAAAAGAATTCTTTATTCCCTAAAATTATCTTAAATGAATCAACCCGTGGCACATATTGCAAAGTTTGTGTGCAGGTTCAGCAAGAGGTAGGGATAACACAGAGAGATCTTCAGTAAATGAGGAAAAGGGATCATTCGTGTAGAACATACTCCCCAGCATAAATCAATACCATGTTGATCTGCTTGTCTCCATTTGATTTCAGTTCTTCTGTAATAGATAGCATTGAAACTATTTCATAGAAATTTTAATCACAGATTGAAACACCATTGTCTCAGCTGCTGCCTTTGAATTTCATTTCCAAGAGCATTTCTCTGCCCCTGATGCCAGTGGTGTTACATAGGAAAAGTCCACACTAGAGAGCTGTGGATGCAAATAACTTGAGGCTCAACCTCACCAAATTTCATGGAAAACCTTCAGTGGGATTGGATCAGCCCTGAATTATGCACTTGCATTCTACAGAGACTGGACTCACTGCCCAGAGCACAGTCCAGATTTTCCCTCCATCCAGGTGATGCCAATCCAGACTCCATGAGCAATCCAGTCTTGGTTTTCTTTTCCCCTTTGCTAACTCCATTCCAGTTTCCAGGAGAAATCCAGTCCGGGTTTTCCATCCAACTGGGTGGTCCAGACCAAGAGACTGGTTCCAGGTGGGCATTTACCTCCTATTCTACACACTCGCCAGCTCACTCCCCCTGCTAATCGCCGTCCTCCACCTACATAACCAAATAGGCACCCTACACTTCCCAATCCTCAAACTTTCACACCCAACAATCACCTCCTCCTGAACAGGCATCGCATCAAGCCTCACCCTCTTAATAGCTTTCATTGTTAAAGCTCCCCTATACGGACTACACCTAGGACTCCCCAAAGCTCATGTAGAAGCCCCTATTGCAGGAACCATGCTCCTCACCACCCTGCTACTAAAGCTAGGAGGATACAGCATTATACAAATAACCATCCTCCTAAACCCAATGTCAAACTACCTCCACTACCCTTTCGTTACCCTCGCACTATGAGGGCCACTGATAACCAGTACCATTTGCCTACGCCAAATCAACCTGAAATCCCTAACCGCCTACTCATCCGTCAGCCACATAGGCCTAGTTGTCGCCGCAACCATCATTCAAATCCAATGAGCCTTCTCGGGGCAATAATCCTAATCTTCTCCCGTGGACTGACCTCCTCAATACTCTTCAGCCTAGCCAGCACCAACTACGAAC
>JANEHK010001818.1:0-11249 GCA_025960845.1 Tachycineta bicolor | reverse complement strand
CTGCACCAGCCCCTTGCTCAGGGCTGGTGTCACTGCCCAGAGCCAGAGGGGATCCCTTGCTGGGGGCTTGTGCCACGGCCACCTGCCCTGTGCCGCGCTGGCTGCTCAGGCGCCGCGGAACCAGCAGCAAACGCCACTGCCAGGGCCAAAGGCCAGCTCAGCCAGACAGAAAGGGGCAGTGCTGGGCACTGCTTCCATGGCAGCCCTCACTGGGACACCACACCTGGGTCACCTGTCATGGAATTGCCTTGGAAACCCGGCTGATTGGAAATGCAGTGGTGGACAAAGGTTTTAGTGGGGCCTGTCACAATAGGACAAAGGGTGGTGGTTTTAAATTAAAGGAAGGGAGGTTCAGATAAGGGGAGATGAGGAAATTTTTCATTATGAGGTTGGTCATACAGCAGGACATGTTCCCATGGAGGTGGTCAATGCCCCATCCCTGGAAACATTCAAGTCCAGCTGGGAAAGGGCTCTGAACAACCTGATCTGGTCAAAGATGTCCCTGCTCATGGCAGGGGTTTGGATGAGATGAGCACTGCAGAGCTCTTCCCATCCAAAGCATTCCAGGATTGCATGGGGAGAAGGGGCTGCTCACTGGACTCCCTCCACTGCCTTGACTCCTCCTTGTCTCTGCTGGAGCCCACATCCAGCAGCCAAAGGCAGCCCCTTCTCTGGCCTTTCCCTGCCCTGCCCCAGGGGCTGACAGAGCCAGGCTGGCACAGGTGACCTTGAGGCTTTGCAGGGCTCAGGCACAGCGGCTGGGACAGAGTCAGGGCTGAGGTCACACTCTGTGGCTGGGGCAGAGCCCATCCAGAAATGAGCCCTGGAGCAGCAGCTCTGCAGTGGTGGCCACCAGGCCGCCTTGCCAAGGGAGGCTTCTGGCCATGGCCTGGAAGCAGCTGCTGCTGCCAAGGTGCCTTTGGTGCCTCAGGCTCTCCCTGGCACAGCTCCCAGCACGGCACTCTGCACTTGTGCCCGAGGCCTTCACTGTCTTGGGGCTGGCCTGGGACATTTCCTGCAGCGGGATCTGCCCTGGTCCTGGCACAGGAAAGGCAGTTCCTGCTGGAGCAGGAGGCTCTGCCTGCAATGGGCTCAAACAACTCCAGCAAGGCCCTGTTTGCAAAGACCCCAGTGGGAAATGAAGGGTCACACTGCTTTTGTGGTGAATAATGCTGAAAGCAGCCTGATTCCTCCATCCCAAAGTTCATCCTCCTGAGAGGGAACTGTATCTGTGGCAGAGCTGGTAAAATCCCCAGAGAAAGGAACAACCAAGTGACACCACTGAGAGCTTCTGCAGAGCTGCTGATTGGGCACAGCCTGGGCACATCTGACTGACAGAGCACCACTTCAGACTAGAAAAGACCCATACCAGATCTTAATGGCAGTGTCTCCTGACATTTCCCTTCTTGGGAGAGTGTGGAGATTTCTCCCTGCAGTGGGGACACCCCTCAAGGTCACTGCTCCAGGCTGAGCCAAAGGAATTTACCCATGGTCATTGTTCTGGGAGAGTGATACCAATCTCTACTTAATTACTGGTTTTGCTTGAATACAATTACTTCTAAATTGCTTCCTTTTTCAGCCTGAGTGTCCCTGTAGAGGAACAGGGTATCTTTCAGGCAGTTCCACAAGCTCTGGCTTCTCATTTCATGAGGCATCTGGGAAGAAAATGGCCTTCTTTCAGAAGAACAACAGCAGAGGGAATGGATTAGAAATTATTAGAAAGAATTACCCTCCTCATAGACAACGTTCACCAAGTCACTCCCTGCATTTCTCTGTTCCAGATTCTTTCTGTCCTCTGCTCTGGGAGGTGCAGCTTGTTCTGGAGCTTATCACAAACTGATTGTTCTCTTGATGTAAACCAGCACAAATCATGTAGAATCATCTAAACTGAAAACAGGAACAAACTACCTATGTCAACCCATTTTAATGTTTTAGATCACTTTCCAGGTGACCATGGAGATGTTGGAATGATTATCACACAACTCTCCACTTCTGGCTGCAGGCTCTGGAGATTCTTTCTCTGAGTTCAGTCAGGATTGCATCCCCCAGCAAGTCCTGTTTTTCAAGCCTGGAACAGTCACAAGAAAACCTCACCATTGGCACAACTCCCCAGTCCACCAGGAAAGAAAGGACAAGTTGTAAAGTGCTCCAAACATTTGTTCTGCTTTGCTGCAAGAGTTGTGCTGCACTCACAGTGTGGAAAGCCAAGAGAAGCTGCAGTCACCTCCTGTGACAGGAGCTCGACCTTGTTCTCCAGGAAAGGTTCTTGAAAAGAGTAGGTATGACTGTGGACATACTGGAACAGCTTTCCAGAAGAGAAATGAAAATGAAAAGAAAGAACCCAAGATGTTTTCCTCCATTTATTTCTAAGATCCCCTTTTCCATGCTGCACTACTTCTCCATCCCATTAATTCCAAATGGATTTCACCTTTAAGACTGATGACTTAGCAAGTTTTAGACACTGAAATACCATGAGCTACACACAGTTTGCCTTTGCCTGTTTTTGTTGGAAAGCAGTGCTGGGGACACAAGTGCAGTTCTTGGGTCAGCCACGAATCCTACAAGCAGGGAATGTGCCCTGACAGTGTCTGAGCCTCAGCAGGGACAATGCACAGCAGCGTTGCTGTGCTGGGTTCCCATGGAACCATGCCAGGAGCAGCTGCTGAGGTCAGAAGCCATGGCAGCCACCACCCTGCTCCAAAGGCCCTTGGCAGGGTGGGCTCCTGCCCTGGCTCTGTGTGCCAGGAGCCGGCAGCGCTGGGTGCAGGGAGCCCAGGGAGGGCACAGAAATGCTGGGCTGAGAAATGCTGGGGGGACAGCGAGAGGGGCGTGTGCAGCTGGCCAGGGCACAGGAGCAGCACACACAGGGGCACAGCCTGCAGGACAGATGGCCAAGGGCTGGGCAGGGCTGGCAGGGCCACAGGCACCCAGGCCTTTGTCCCCTGGGCTCTGGCAGCGCCTCTGGAGGCCCCACAGAAGGAACTTTCCTTTCAGGGGCTGCACTTTGGTCCTCCCTGGCCCCTCCCTGAGCAGGCTGGCAGGGGTTGCAGTTTGATGACATTTGTCCTTGCTGCCCCTCCCATCCCACTGCCCCACAAACAGCCCCGAGGCACCCGTGAGGGACAGGCCCTGCTGTGCCAGGCCTTGGCTCAGGGCTTGGCCTTTCTGCTCCCTCCAGCCAAGCCTGGCCTTGCTGAGCCCTGCAGTTCCTGCTGCTGTGCCCCAAGCTCCCTTGGCCAGTGCTGGAAAGGGACTTGAGGCACCTAGATCCCCTGGATGGTGCATGGGAGAAAACAACAAACTTCTCAGGAGGATGAAGAACAAACTTATAGTTGCAAACTTGGGAAATCTTAGAGCAACATGGAGTTAAAGTAAATCCCTCAGAATGCACTGACTGAGCAAACTCTAACCTGTCTAAATTCCAGATCTCCAGATTTTGAGAAGAGGAAGTCAGGAGAAGAGAGAGGGAGATAGAGATCCACTGTCACCCTTGGATCCAGCACCATCTCAGCTGCTGTGAGCTCCGGGGCCGTGGGACATGTCAGTGTCACAGCCGTGTCACAGCCTCACCTGCTCTGGTCCCTCTCACAGGTGGGGTTTTTGGGGTGCCAGGGACTTGGCAGCCACTTTGGGGCTGGACCAGAAGCTGCAGTGGCTGGGGCTGGGGCAGTGACCACCCCACCTACACAGAACTTGACCTGGCCCCCAAACACACACTGGAGATGTCTGGGGCCATTCATCATTTCTCTGCTCTCCAGCACCGAGGCAATGGACTCTGGCTGCAGCTCTGAGTTCATGCCCAAGGCAGCCACCCCTGGCAATGGGGCTCCATGGAGCTGCTGTCAGGAACACACCCAAAAGTTGGGGAGCACCCCAAAACCGGCTCAGAAACATGGGAAACCCCAAAAATCTCTTCAGGAACATGGAATATTAAAAAAAACTCCCTCAGAAACCGGCTCCCCTTCCCTTTGTCATTTCCAACCTTTGGCTGTCTCATTCCAGACCCCACCCCAGCTCTCTAGTCTCAACCCCAATACTTCCCCCCCCCTCCTGGACATCAAGACCCCTTTACCAAGCCCTATTTCCCAAATTTCACACCTCCCAAACGCCATCCCACTCATCCCAAGCCAGCCAATGCCAATCTTACCCCTCCTGATTTTCCTCCCAGCTCACCCATTCCCCTTCCAACCGCATCCCTCCCTGAAGGGCTGTGCAATCAACTACTATTGGGGTGAGATTGAGTAGTTTTAGCATTGTGTGGTTTTAATGTGACAGATCAAACCCTCTCATCTCTTTGAAGAAGAAATTGAGACAACCACACCAAATACCCCACAAACCCCCAAATCCTCCCCAGTATCTCCCTGAGTCCCAGATTGCCCTGAAACACTAGTAAAACATGAGGCTTTAGATACCTTTGATGAATTTGTTGATTTTTACCCCCAATTTTGTCTGTTTTAAAGGAATGAAGATGAATCAAAATAATATTAAGGACAACAAAACAAGAGGACCACCAGCGCAGTGTCTTCCCGAAGCAGATTACTGGGAATGTGGCTCACCAGTTCTCTGCCCAATATGGGTCCTCTGAAGCAGGAGTAAGTTGGAGCACTGCACAAAGCTCTTCCCACAGCTGGGGCACTCTTTGGTCTTCCCTTACCAGTGTCTTCGTTGGCATCTGCTAAAGTGAGAGCTCCTGGACAAGCTCTTCCCACAAGCGAGACATTCGTAGGGCCATTTCCTGGTTTGGATCCTCAGGTGGCAGACCAGGTGGTACCTTATGCTGAAGCTCATCCCATATTCCCCACACTTGTTGGGCCTCTCCCTGGTGTGGATCATATGGTGGATGACCAGTCGGAAACTTTGGTGAAAGCCCTTCCTGCATTCCGCAAACTTGTAGGGCATTTCCCCAGTGTGGATACGCTGGTGAATGATGAGGGTGGAGTTGTGCTTGAAGCCCTTCCTGCAGTTGGGGCAGCAGAAAGGCCTCTTCTTTGTGTGGATCTGCTAGGGCAGGAAGAGACTGGAGCTTCTCTGAAACTTTCAGACACTCGTAGGGTCTCTCCCCAGTGTGGATCTTTTGGTGGATGATCAGTTTGGACCTCTGGTTGAAGCTCTTCCCACATTCCCTACACTTGTAGGGCATTTCCCCAGGGTGGCTACGCTGGTGGCGGATCAAGTGGGAGCACTGGATGAAGCACTTCTCACATTGCTTACACTGGTAGGGCCTCTCCCCAGTGTGGATCCTTCGGGGGATGATCAGTTTGGACCTCTGGTTGAAGCTCTTCCCACATTCCTTACACTTGTAGGGCATTTCCCCAGTGTGGCTATGCTGGTGGCGGATCAAGTGGGAGCTCGGACAAAGCATTTCCCACATTGCTCACACTGGTAGGGCCTCTCCCCTGTGTGGATCCTCTGGTGGGAGATCAGGTAGGATCGCTGGTTGAAGCTCTTCCCACATTTCCCACACTGGTAGGGCCTCTCCCCAGTGTGGATCCTCTGGTGGGAGATCAGGTAGGATCGCTGGCTGAAGCTCTTCCCACATTGCTCAGACTGGTAGGGCCTCTCCCCGGTGTGGATCATCTGGTGGCAGATCAGCTGGGATCTCCGGCTAAAGTTCTTCCCGCATTCCGCACACTTGTAGAGCCTCTCCCCAGTGTGGATGTGCTGGTGGGTCACAAGGGCGGAGTTGTGAAGCCCTTCCCACATTCCCCACACTTGTAGGGCCATTCCCCTGTTTGGATCATCTGGTGCTGGATCAGGTGGGAGCTCTAGCTGAAGCTCTGTCCATCTTCCCGGCACAGGCTGCGTCTTCCCTTCTCCAAGAACCGTGGCGTGGGTTTGGACCCCCTCCTCATGCAGGATGTCTGGGGCTTTTCCTTCCCATTGGAGTCCTGCACCGTGGAGCTGCTCAAAACGGCCTCTTTCACAAGGTTCTGCCCTTGGGATTTGTCCTCCCTAGTCTCCATCCTCAGCTCCTTGTCTGGGGGAGGAAGGACAAGGACAGGCTAGGATTTGCCTTTGTGCCTGAGGGAAGTGGAAGGAGATCCCCCCAGTGAATTCCTGGAAAGACAGCATAGGCAGCGAGGTTGTTCTGCAGCCAAGGGCCATGCTGGGCTGGGAGATGGAGCAGGAGGGAGGGGCACTGACTTCCTCCTCACCTGCCTGGCTGTCCGGGAGCATCTTCCTCACAGCCTAACCTAAAAAATTAAAAATTAAACTAAAAATACTCAAATAAAAAAAGGCTGACAGAGTCAGAATACAACCTGACACCCAGTTATTCAGGGTGTTGCTTGCAGTGCAATCAAATCGTGGCTGCAGTCCTCCTGGAGTGACAGATGTGGTTTTGTTGAAGCAATGATCTTGTAGAAGGGTGCAGTTTTCCTCTGAAAGTCCAGTGGTGTTGCAGATGGGTCTGGTCTGCCTCTCGGAATCCAGTGGAAACCAGGGTGCTCCTGGTGCTTTAAATCTCAGCTTATATCCAGGTGGGAATGCTTGGCTCCTCCCTCAGGGTGGAGCATCTCACAATGGGATGATGTAATTTTATCAGTCCTGCAGTGAGACTCAATGGCCCATTAACAGAAGATATCTCCCTGGAGGGAGGATGGGTCATGGAAGAGATCAAGAACACTGCCCCATCTGGTTTTAACAGCTGGGCCATTAACCAAAGATATCGCCCTGGAGTTTGAGAAATGGGTCATGGAACAGTTTTTACTTGGGTCTCCAGTTGGTTTGTTTTCAAACTAGCACACTGGGAGAAGTGGGACCATGCTGGGAAACTACTGTGAGAAGTTTGGAGTGACTGGTCTACATTGTGGGTGACTGGGCAGGACTGAGAGCATGCAGGGAGGGACTGGGATCATCTGTGGAGTGACTGGGACTATACTAGGGGCAACTGGGGGAACCGGGAACACACTGGAGGAAAGTGGGAGCAACTGGGAGCAACAGGGACCATGCTGGGGCAAACTGCATCATAATGGGGAATGACTGGCAGTGACTCGGCTCATACTGGGAGTGCTGACAAAACTGAAAGCACACAGGGTGGGGGCAACTAGGCTGATACTAGAAGCAGCCTCTTCTGGCACCAGGACCACTGAAGCCCTTTTCAGTGAGATATGAACTTCAAAGGAATTAAGAGTTTTAGAAAAGTTAAGGTTTTAGCTACAGATAAGCTTTGCCTGAATTAGTTAAAGTAGATAGATAGATAGGCTATGCTGGAAATAATTAGGAGTCAATGATTAGTTGAAAGGAATTGGATCTAAAATAACAATCCCAGATCTAAATAACTAATTGTTTGTCACCTTTGTATTTGTTTAGCTGTATTTATAATGAGAAACAGAAGAAACTGGTAAATAGATCTAAGAACACAGACAACTGTAAATCTTCTAACATCCCATTGAAACAGTCACAGAAAGAGGAAACTTGAGTTCTACCAGCTTCCATTTGTCTTGTTATCCATTGATAAGATTGAAAATTTAGAATGAGGAAGACTCTCCTTGCTTCCTCTTTTTATGACCCTTCCCCATAAAAGAGACCACTGACCTAATTCAAGGAACAAACTATGCATGCTTAATGGCCTTTTATCTGATTATAATACGAAGCAGAGGATGCTAGGCATTAGTGTTATGAATATGTATTAGTATTTGGGTTATTCAACACTTATGTAAAGAAATAGAGTCTGTAATCACTTTTAACTTTGCAATGCATATTAGGGAGCGATTCCACACAGCTGCCTGGCATTGCATTAAACCTACACTTTCTAACTCTAACCTGTTAGAAGGTCTTTTGTCCATCACAGCTGGGTAGTGATATTAGATCAATATCCATATGTTAATAAATCACCCATCATCCCGCCCCTCCAGCCCTAGCACCCCTCATCAAGGTTTCAGCAATCCCAGGTGTCCTCCACTCTTGGGGTCCCCGCTTTGGGGTTCTGGGAGTCTCCTCTCTCAGGGGTCCTGCTTAGGGAAACTGCAGCTTTCCTGAGGATCCCCAAACCTGGTGTCACTGCCCCCCACCAGTCCTGTGCGGTCTCCATATGGCACCGGCAGAGCTCGGAAGGCACGGCCGGGGAAGCCCAAACCCCCTGTGTGGGCACCCACATCCGCCTGCGCCCTGCCACGGCTCTGCCACCACCGCCACTGGGACCCCCAAAAACACCCCCCAAGGACCCCCCAATGTCCCCCCGAGGGGCATCTGCAGCTCGGCTTTGGAGCCCTGCAAACTCCAAATATCTCCCCTGAAACATGGCAGAAAAGAACTTTATAACAACAGTTGTTAGAGTAGTACGTATTTTTAATAGACATTGAGGTGCATGGGGATTAACTTCACTAAAGACATGCATGAACACTAGAGAGCTTGCCTCTCTTATTTTTCTTTGAGGTCTTACATATGCATGGCATTGCACAATCTGCCTCGTACATATTTATTCTCTGGCCTCACTCATCCTCACTTTGTGTGGTAATTAACTCCTCTTGGTACATCCTCTTGGGCATACTTAGTTCATCATGGTGGTCTCCAAGGGTCTCTAGAAGATGAAAGAAATGGAGTCTTCCTCAGTGAACTCTTCACCTTTATTTTTCTTGTGCATGCTTTAGTCCTTTTGGCACTTTTTCAAGGCAAGATGTCAGTTTCTGCTGGCTGAGTCTGTGTTTTTCTCTTTCTTCGCATTTATTGCTTTGTTATCTCGTTATGTTTAGGTTAGTCCTTCTTGTTATCACTGAGGGGTTCTGGATGTTTGTACTGCTTTAAAATATTTAAACAGGCACAGCACTCCATATTCACTAAAGGCCTTCTAAAATGTACAATACATTCTAAAATAGAGTGTATGCTTTTAAGTTTCCTATAAAGATTAGCTAGAATTTTCAAGCCTCTGTCTCATGCCCTCCGTTTTCTATAGACCTAGTAAATTCCTGTACTACTACTCGGGTTCTCTCTAGTGTTAACTCACTATCTTAATAACTCTCTTTTAACATTATCCTAGGTGTTTTAGATAATGAGGTTTAAATTGCTACTAACTTTAACATCCTCTTGTTCTATATGAGTACTACAATAGACATTATAAATTTATACTAAATAATATCAGCAAAATAAGGTTGGGGGGACATAGGGTGTTTAAGATTCTAGTTGCATTTAGTGACTATCTAAAGGGTGCATCCAACAAGAGTTGTGGCTTGTGTCTTGCTTTACTTTTTGTAGAACTCTCCTTATTTCTTTTGTATCATGTTAGACAGTTACTAAAGTATTTTGTCTGTTCTCTTGAATTTGTTTTACATTTTTTTTCAAGTCTTCATGCTTTATTAATTGCTTTACTAGGGTTAGGTTTATTCTAATAAGAGTGGCTAACAATTGCTAATAGGTTTTATAATGAGACTTGATTAACTGGTGGGATATAACTGGCGCTAAATATGAAAAGTTGTACTTGACAATCTTAACAAAATTGTAGATACAGAAATTAGAATGATTTTTAGCAGGTGAAGATATATTATTTCTATCTTGTCCTAGGTGACAGTGTAAGATGTGCCCAAAGTATGTATGCTATCACCATCTACATGAGCTGTGGAAACTAGGTTGGGCAGTGTTTCCCTTGCCCCCTGCCTCCAGACTATATCTTCTGTTAATGGGCCATCAATGCCCTGCTGCATGACTCATAGATAACTCCTTCCAGGAGCTATCTCTGTTTAATGGGCAATCTAGGCCCCATTGCAAGACTGATAAAATGATATCAGCCCATTGTGAGATGCTGTGCCCAGGGGGAGGAGCCAAGCATTCCCACCTGGATAGAATCCAGGATTTGGGACAGCACAGGCAGCCTTACCCACTGGATTCCCAGAGGACAAGAGCTACCAGACCTTTCTGTGGGATCACTGCTTCAACCAGACCACTTCATCTGGACTGCTACCACCACCACAGGGAATCAGATTGTATTCTGACTCTGACAGTGATCCTTTGTACTATTGCATTTATTGTATTTTACCTTGTTTTCTCTCCTATTAAATTGTTTTTTTCTGACGTGGAGTCTCTCACTGGTTTTGCTTTTAAGCCAGCACACCTAGACATCTTTCACCTACTTTCTCTGTTAGAATTGACCAGTCCTTCCTCTCTTTGATCACTAATTTGGTCAAATAAGACTAAAAAGCAATGATGCCTTGCAACATGGTGATCTACTCAGTATATTTTACGTTTTCCCATTTATTAAGTATCAAGGCTTAATTCCAACATGTAGAAAATACAGTCTTTCAGCTTTAAGGGGCAGATGATATGAATTCCATTGAAATTGCCTCATTAATATTTATTTTTCTTCAGAGTGGCTCATGAACTGTTTCAAGTTTGGAAAAGCAATTAATGCATCGGTGACTCTAAAAGATAGGGAAAAATGATTGTGAGCAAGAAAATAATGGCTTGCTTAGGGACACAGTAGTCTCTGCACTTTTAGAAGAGAATTTCATTACCTTTTTTGAGCTTTAAAGAAGCAAACAAAGAAAAAAAAGCTTTTTATGTTTAGAAGTATCACATATAATTGTAATAAACTCGATAAGCCAAATTGAGTGAATCAAAATTTAGAATTTAATTTTGAGACTCAAACACAGTCTCCGGTAGCCACAATTAAAAGGGACAGCATCGAATCCCAGGGTTTCGGTGCTGGGTGAACGCGGTAACAGACTCTGTCCGTTTGTCACCTCTTCTGTTCACAAATTGAGTCTCCTTACTGCGGATTTTTATACAGTCTCTCGCTGAGGGCTGACTGAGACAGCGAGACTCGTGCCTCACGGTAGCTTCATGAGATATTAATGTCTTTGTCCGGGGTCTGGTGAATAGTTTTTCAAAAGCAGAAAAGCAATGTCCTTATTGCTGCGTCCGGAGAAGTTTTGGGAACATCGGGCCGGAACAGATAAGGTAGTGATCTGATACAATCAGGAGATCATCAGAGCACCCATCTCCCTTTTCCGTGCCTTTGTGTTGTCTTTACAACGATTCCCGGCCGAGATTCCCCGTGCCCCACTGTGCAGCTTTCGTCTCACTTAACCCTGTACACACCTTTTAGTTTATTGATCTTAAACCCAATTTAAAGTAGATTAATGCTATATGACACATTATTACATTCTGCCGTGAATGAATTATATATTTTATTGCTCAACACAAATTAACTTTAGGACATATATCACATAATTATGCAAGTGTTAATGTGAGAATCTACAGAGTGTCATGCCTAATGATACATGTAGTTGTGCAGGTTTTTGGCCAAAAGTTTATGT
>JANEHK010001817.1:0-11253 GCA_025960845.1 Tachycineta bicolor | reverse complement strand
CGCCCCGCGAAGTTTGCAGGGGGAGTCCGGCGGGAGCGACCCCCGGCAGCGGCGGTGACAGCGGGGGGAGCGCGCCGGGGAGCGCGGCCGGCCGCCCCTCCGGTAAATAAAGAACGTCACAAGCAGATGTGGAGGAGTTCCGCGGTGTCGAGCTGGCGGCGGTCCCTGTCATCCTGCGAAACACATGGAAAAAGGGGCGCTCCGAGCCACCCCGCAGCCGGGCCGGCGCTCCCCGCGTTTGGGGCATTATTTTTGGGGGGGATTTTGGGGCGGGGAGAGGGTTTTGGGCGCTCACCCGCGGGGCAGGAGCGGCAGCGGTTCTGCCGAACGCGGAACTTCGCATTTCCTAACGCGCGAAAGAATCAGCAGTTCTGAGGAACAGCAGGCGTAGGATAGAGAGGTGGCAGGAATCTGCCCAAAAATCCGAGGAAAGGACCCCTCACCCGAAACTTCGGGGGCCGTGTGTGGGTGCAGACCGTGCCCCGCACACCCTGCGAGGTGTTGAAAGTTCGGGAGTTTCCTGGCGGTTGTCAGAGGGTCCTTATTCGCCAGGAGGGCTCCTGCCTCCTCCTTGGAAGTTCACGGAGGGAACGGCACAAATCAGGTGGATAATGAACGCGTACGGTCGCAAGCGTGCTGGATGTGTAGCGTAAACTACGGGGTATGTCAAGTATGACTAAGGAAATATTTTGTCTTTTCCCCCGAGGTTTGGTAGATCTCGGTTTTCTGCCTGTCAGAGGTATCAGTGCGCTTTCATTTTCAGATGCTTAAGGAGCTGTCAGCAGGTAAAGGAATATCAAACCTTGAGTGTGTTCTGACTTTGTGTGGGTCAGGACCCTTCAGATCCTGCTTCAAATCCTCCTTGGCCTTCATTTTTCTGGGAATCCTCAGACCACATTGTGTAGCTTGAGCTGTGTAGTCCTTAAGCCTTTTTTTTTTTCTTTTCAAGCCCTGCTCCCCACATAACGAGATCAGAGGGTTAAGATGTGATTCCAGCGCTGGACTTTTTGTTAATTTTAGCGTGGCAAATGGAATAGCGCGTTCGCTGCGAGAGTTGTGCGGCGCACAGCAGCCAGCTTGGGTTTACGTGATGCCTTCATTAGCCAGACCGACTCAGAAGGAGCTAAAAAGAGATGGGAGATAGCGAATAAAGGGGAATAAAGTCATTCCAAACCCCTTGGTTGATCACTCGGAAATCCTCTTGGGAACCGGTAGAGAGAAGTCACAATTTTTTAAATTTATGTTCCCTAAAGTGCCGCTGCCGCCTCAGGGGCGTGGAGGGAGAATGCCAAAGTTGCTCTTTTATTCTCAATTTCACTTTTCTGCTCAGGTTACGTGTGAAGTGGTGCTTGCAGGCAGGGCCTGGAGGATGGCACTCTGTGAAAAGTTGGGCTTTTTTCTTTTTTTTTTCCCTGTAGCCGTGGGAGCTCGGCAGTTTGCTTAGCCAAAAATGTAATTACTTCATAAATTCATACCTCGAAGACCTCAGGGCATCCTGATTTTTTTCTGTCTTTAGACTGGACAGAATTTAAAAAGGTGGGTGGGTGGGTCCTGCTGTGTCAGGTTGGGGTTGGAGCTGTCACCCTGCATAATTATTTTCATTTTCTTAGGTAAAACCTTTTACGGTTCTCCTCTGATTAATTCGCAAATGGGATGGATTTCAGATTTAGTGACCTTTAAAAACTAAATTCATCTGCAGTGCTTGGGCAGGGGCCCTTTTGCCTGGCCAGAAGAAGTTTGTCAGAAAAAACTGGAGTTCCTAAAACTTTGTTGCCTTCCTGTGCAAAGAGCCCTGGGGTTATGTGTGGGGAGTGTCACATGTGGAAATTAGGGAATGTGATACGATGGGCGCCGTTGCCAAAGGAGAATTCAAGTTCTTGCTCCCTCCAGAAAAGCAGTGGTCAGTCCTACTTGCCGCAGTTTTTTCGTGGAGTTTTAATCATGAAATTGCCTTTCCCATAATGTATTTTCTTGCCACAAGCGAGAGCCTTTCAGCCTTTTTGCCCCATTCAGGATTGTCCTGTTGGGGAGGAGGGAAAAAAAAAAATAATCAGATAAGATCAAACGTTAACTCTGCCGATCCCAGCCTTGTGAGGTTACCGAATTCCTGGGTACTCGGGAAGGTTGGGATAAATTGAAGCAGTATGTTTTCCTTTCTGCTGCTGAAATAAGGTGGCTGCAAAGTTTGTTCTTCTGCGGAGTTCTCCCTCGCTCCACAGGCTGAGGCGTATGTGAATTTTCCCCATCTTAATTACTATTCCTGTCTAATTGCACCCAGACTCTAATTTATCTCAAGGTAAGCTATTTAAAGCTCGTTCTAATTGGAAGGAGTATACTTGAGTGATTAAATCTTTCCTTCAATATTTCTTACATCTCTTTAAATTGGTTATTAGATTGTTGTGATCTTCGCCTTCCACTCCAGCATTTTGGAAATCATTACGCAGTTTGCAATAATCAATTCAATTAGCCACGGATCAAAGAACGAAAAAGAAAAGCTTATGTTCAAGTATTGTCATTCTTGATACTGTCCTAAGAAGCTGGTTTGGAAAGCACATGCTGGGAGGTTTTCTCCTTTGTTCTCTCTCCTTTTAAGAAAGAGCCTTTAGGGATTGAAGAGATCCCTGGTGTGTTTCTTGTTAGACATAATTTATACTTTAAATATTAAAAAAAAAAAAGAGCCAAGAGTTTGAATGAAAATTCATCACGGCGTTTCCACACAATGGTGGGGAAAACAAACCGCTCAGAAATGTTCTGGGTTGGGAAATACCCCTCCCCTGAATCCAGGGAAGCAGTTTTGGGGTAACGGTGGCACACGGAGCTGTGGGGTCGCGTCCCTAATTCTCACGAACATCATCTTCGGCGGTCAGTTAGAATTTGACACTTCTGCATTTACGAGCTCTTTCAGTCAATCCTTTTATAAGTTGCTGAGGTTGCGTGTTGCTGAGATTAGAGTAAATATAATCTACTTTTCATTGTTATCTGAGCCCGTGGATTACGTTTGTTCCCGCTGTAATTTGGCGTGTGTCAGCAGAATTGTATTTTTAACTGATTTTTGGGCTGGGTACCTTTTTTTTTTTTTTTTTTTGAGCTTTTGGCTGTCGACACTGGGGTTGCGGATATCAGAGGGATAAAACTGGCAGCTTAAGTGTCAAAGCCTCAATCCATAACCCTTTTTACTGCAGGTAAACCCCAGATCGTTGCGTGCACGTAAATACAGCGCCAGCGTGGTTGTGGGTAAACCTTCCCCATCCTGGGGGGATCTGTGTGCCTGTGCAGGTGAAATTCATTTGGGGAGGAAGGAATCGGCACCAGCGTTTCGTAGTCGTTATTTTTGGTGGATTTACAGATGACATTTCTTTTGGCTGTAAAGGTGTTCAGAAATTCCAGTCGGGGGCAGGTAGGAGATGCAGTTTATTTAGCTTTATTGCACGAGAAGAAACGTTCCTGCAGGGAGGAGCAGTGCTCAGGACTGCCTGGGCATTGGTTGGAATATTCACGGATCAGGCACACGAGACAAATGGTTAAAAAGATCCCATGGAGGGCGTGTGGACAGCTCAGCTCCCTCTGATATTGAGGTTATTTATAGGGATGGAGGCTCTGAGTGCTGTGGTTTATACCCTGCCCTGCATGCAGCGAGGGCAGACCTGTCCCTAATGCGTTTGGCACGGTGGGATGGAGTTCCTGGAATCTCTTCTCGGAGAAATCAGCGTCTCATCAGTTCTCTCTTCAGTGCCATTAGGGTGAAAACCAGAACAGAACTTCAGGCACTTGAGACTCGAGTGCTCCCTGTAATTGTTCTGAGATACCCCCAGACCTCTCCTTTCCCTGGAGCATCTCCTGGGATCCTTGTTTGTCCTAAAGCTTAGGCTGAACTGGGGTCTGACCCTTTAGAGCATCTCCTGGAATCCTTGTTTGTTCTAAAGCCTGGAATGAGCTGGGGGCTGACCCTTTGGAGCATCTCCTGGAATTCTTGTTTGTCCTAAAGCTCAGGGTGAGTTGGGGTCTGACCCCCTGGAGCATCTCCTGGAATTCTTGTTTGTCCTAAAGCTTAGGGTGAGCTGGGGTCTGACCCCCTGGAGCATCTCTTGGAATTCTTGTTTGTCCTAAAGCTTAGGCTGAACTGGGGTCTGACCCTTTAGAGCATCTCTTGGAATTCTTGTTTGTCCTAAAGCTCAGGGTGAGCTGGGGTCTGACCCCCTGGAGCATCTCCTGGGATCCTTGTTTGTTCTAAAGCTTGGAGTGAGTTGGGATCTGACCCTTTGGAGCATCTCCTGGAATTCTTGTTTGTCCTAAAGCTCAGGGTGAGTTGGGGTCTGACCCCCTGGAGCATCTCCTGGAATTCTTGTTTGTTCTAAAGCTCAGGGTGAGCTGGGGTCTGACCCCCTGGAGCATCTCTTGGAATTCTTGTTTGTCCTAAAGCTCAGAGTGTGTTGGGGTCTGACCCCCTGGAGCATCTCCTGGGATCCTTGTTTGTTCTAAAGCCTGGAATGAGCTGGGGGCTGACCCTTTAGGGCCTCTCCTGGGATCCTTGTTTGTTCCTGAAGTCTGGGGTGAGTTGGGCTGGTGCTCTCCATCCCTGTGGCATTGGGCTCTGCTGAAATGATGGAATTGGAAGCAGTCCTCCCTTGGTTGCTTGGGAATCAGCATTTTGGGAGGGTTAATCTTTGGATCACTCGGTGTCCCAGAGGGTTTGTGGCTGGAGAATGGATTTTCTGTCTTGGGTCTTTTCTCTTATGTGGGGTGCTGGTGTTTGGCTCTTGGCTCCTCGAGGAAGGCATTTCCCCTCCAGCCCTGGAGTTGGGTCAGAAATGTCGGTTTGCTTTCGCTGCTGTGCTTCCAGCGTAGAAACTTTTGCTTTACAGGTGCCCTTCTAATGGAAAAATCAGCTTTATCACCCTCCATAAAAAGTAGTAAAAGCCTCTTGAAAGCCCCAGATTTCAGGGAAGAATGCAAACGTGGCTTTTATGTGAAAAACCTCTCTGTAAATACCTTGTGTCTCGTGTGCCTCAGCCTGTGCTGCCTCCCTTCACCTCTGATTAAGAGAATTGTGCCTGCAAATAAACGTTGGTCCCGTTCTTGAGCGGGGAGAAAAGGGGAGATGCTGGTTTTGAGAGGCTGCTGGATTTTGGAATCCTCGTGGTGAAGCTCAGGTACTGATGTGCTGTCACTGGTCCGGCTCTGTGCAGACCAGCAAGTGCTGAGAGCGTTGGTTTGGGCTTTTTAAAGTGGAGATGATTGGATTTTATGATGCAGAAATTGCACGTACTACCTTCAATAGCAGTCTGTTCATGGAAACAAATGCCTTTCTTAAAAGTAGAATCTCTTGCTCGGGAGAGGGATGAGGAGGAGAAAGGAGTTTACAAAAGACTGCTTATTTCTGTAATTTCAGTCAATGCTATCAAAGCCATTTCGAGCGTAGTCAGTGCCATAAAATGTGGCTATTTCAAAGTAAATGAAAAGCAGGCCAGATTGAAGGTGTTGAACCTTTGAGAATACGTGGAGCTGAGGATGGGCCAGGAGATGGTTAGCTCTGATTTTCAGCGGAAGCAGGTGAGCAGGATGTCACTGCCCTCCTCCCTGGGCCGTGTTTCAATCCTTCCCTTCTCCCCTTCGGCCGAGGCTCCCGTGGCTGGTGCAGCTCTGTTGATCGGGATTTGCTCAGCGGTTCGCTCCAGCTTGTTTTCCTTTCGGGCCTGGGGCTGGCTGGGGATGTCCCTGCTGGTCCGGTGTGTCCCTTCAGATTGGATTCCGAGGCTAGGGAAGGGTTGGGAGGGTATTACGGGCTCGTCTGGAGTATGGGAAACAAAGCAATGAAAAGCCAGGGTACAATTAGACCAGAGGTCAGCCTGAGCTTGACCTTCACGTCTATAGGAGATGATATACAAGAGATTTATATGGGAAGTGGCATGATAATTAATGAGAAGGAAAAGGAGCCTCTTGGAGCCTTTTTCTCGGGGAGAAGGGAGCCCTGGGCTCTGCAGCCCAGCAAAGGCTCCCTGGCCGTGTGGAGGTTTATTTAGGGGACGGAGATGAGTGCCGGTCACCTCGTGGGCAGCGCTGCGGATGCTCCGCGGTGAACTTCCCGTGTTTGGGTTAGGAAATGGGAATGAAGCACGCTGGACACATGCTCATAAACATGGATGGGCTCTGCCTGCTCCCTGCCTTGGCCTGGGCTGCAGGAAATGCTCCAGCGGCCGCATTCCGTGCGGGAAGGACGTCTGACAGCAGGACAGGGAGCAAGGGGCAGTTCCGTCTCTGCCCTGCTTTGGGCTGGCAGCTCTTTCCTCAGAAGTGGTCGATGCGGCTTCAGGTGTTGCAGCCAAGCAAGGAGGAGACTGAGCTCAGCTTTCCACGTGCTTTAGAGCCGTGGATTTAACGGGAGAAGGGGAAAGAGTGGGAGAGCTTGGTACCTCTAGTTTTCAAAACAGACAGTAATTTTGTGGTGAAGAGCTGTGCGTCACCTGCTCCCCTCCGGAGGTTCACTGCTTCTGGAATTTCAGCTTTTGGAAGCAGCTTCCTTTATCTCCGTATTCTTCCCTGTCCCTTTTGTGTGTGTGGTGTATCCCGAGTGCTTTTGCCCAGGTTCCAGCCCTGATACAAATTGTCATGCTGAATTCGTCAAGCCGGAGTTGAGCAGGAGTCTCCCGTTGGTTTCTCCTGGTGTTTCTTTCAGTTTGGCACCTTCTTGCACCCTTGATCCTGACCACACGTCCTTCAGTGGCTCTGAATCTCCAGCCCCACCAGGATCCGCTGTGGGGTCAGAACGGATCACTGGGGGCTTGTTGCAGTCTGGTTTGTGGAACCTCCAGGGATGGAGGCGGCACCACCTCTGTGGCCAAGCTCTTCCTTGGTGTAACTCTTTTCATGGTGCAAACAGGCTTGGTTTGGCTTTTTTTTAAGCTCCGTCCTGACCCTCTTCCTTCAGCTTGTGCTGTGTTCCCGTGGGAAGATCTTGGCTGTTTCCTTGGTGACCTCCTGGACACGTTGGAAGGTTGCCAGGAGGTTGCTCCAAAACCTCCTCTCCACCAGGCTGAAGGAGCCCTGTTCCCAAACCTCCTGCCAGGTCATCCTGCAGGACCTCTCGTCTTTGACCAAGAATTCTTGGGAATTTGGGGATTTGTTTGGACAGGTGATTCCGTGCCAGGCTGTCGTTCTCGAGGATTTCTGTTCGTGGACATCCTCAGCAGCGTGCAGAAGTCATTCCTGAGACTGTCCACTGCTACCAATGGAAAAGGTGGAAGTTGCTTCCAAAAACTGAAGTTCCAGAAGCAGTGAACCTCCGGAGGGGGAGCGGGTGACGCACAGCTCTTCACCAGGAGGCTCCATGAAACGATTGTCCGTTTTGAAACCCGGGGTGCCAAGCTCTCCCACCCTCTCCCCTTCTCCTGTTAAATCCACGGTTCTAAAGCAGGTGGAAAGCTGAGCTCAGTCTCCTCCTTGCTTGGCTGCAACACCTGAAGCTGCATCTTTTGTGGCCGCAGTCAGTGGGGCGTGCAAACACGTGATAAATGTTCTCAGAAATTTGTGCTGGGCAGAACTCGGAGGCCTGGCTTTTCTAAGCTGGGTTTGTACACGAGATTCAGCTGAAAGAAATGGGATGTACAAGATGGTTTATACGAGGTATTCGACTGAAAAATGATTTGTTAGTGTGCAAAATAGAATACAGGATGAAAATAGCAGCAAACCGAATTTTCCTTGGCAATTTAGCTTAGGTGCAGCTCCCTAGTCTCTATTTTTTTTGTAAAAAAGCAGAAGCCAAATGCAGTAGGGATAATTTGATTCAGGTCAGATCTGTAATCTGAACTGCAGGAGAGTCCTGTAAAAAGTTGCGTGGACGAGAATGTTTTCGATACATTCATTCCTCATCTTGTTTCTTGAGACTCCCTTGACAAAATGATCTCACTTTCGTGCAGATGTTGCATCTCGTTTCCCCGGTGCAAAATAAGAGGCTTTGAAGCGCTCCAAGTATTTGTGGAGATTTTTCAGCCTCTTGGAAAAGCTGTTGGAGCCAGCTCTGCTCGGGCTGTGGATGGAGCTGTGAGTGCACCTAGAAATGCAGAGCAGCAGGACGAGAAACGTGGGACAGAAGCAAAGCTGTTCTTTTTGGTGGGTTCTGTGTTGATTTAGCAGCGTCTCTCATCCGTGATTCTGCTGAGGCCGCTCCATGGCAGGGCTTCAGGTTTTTTTGTTTTTTTTTTCTAGTTTCAGAGCTGTTGTTGGTTCGAATCACAAGGATTTTAGATAATATTTTTCTAAAGGGTCTCCACCCAGGCTTTCTTTGAGTTAATTCCTGCTTTTACCTCTGTGCTGTTAAAATTTGACTCTTTCTGTTCTGCAGCGGCGTTTTTATTCGAGGCCCTCGACAGCGTCGCTTGGGTTTCGGAGGAAATGGCTAAAAATAAATGTGTTAGCAAGTGATTCTTAGGAGTGGGAGAGTGGCTGTGGTGGTTGAGAGCAAGGGTCCATCCTGCCTGGTGCTGTCTCCTGCAGCTTCGAGAAATGAGCGAGGGGGGAAAAGTGGGAGCAGTCCCCTCCCTGCAATATTCCTCCATCTCCAGCCACTCCCGGCTCAGCCCTCTGCATCCAGCAGGGTGGATGAACCATAACAAATCTGTTCTCCAGTGTCTCCACATTTCTCTTGAACCTTTAGGAGCTGATTCTGTTCCCGGTGTTTTGGGAGGGGTTTCTGACCCTGCTCGTGGTTCTGTCTGTGGGTATGCTGATGGAGGGGGACAAACAGCTCATCCCTCTGTGTGCTGCTCCTGGTTTTCTAGACTGGATCACAGCTGTCCCCAGGTCCTCTATTTTTAGGTTGAAAACTCATAGCTTTAATTATTTCTTCATTAGGGAAGTCGTGCTGGACTTCTGCCATCCTCTGAACATTTCTACTTCTCCTGTGTGTGTGTATATGTATATATAATTACTTTATTTTATTATTATTATTTTTTTAATGATGACACCACCAAACCCACCCACACTTGGAGCTTTGGGTGAAGCAGGAATTCATCCAATTTAGAATGATGTTTTTTTCTTTGCTCTCGGCTCCGTCCCCAGCCATTTCTCCCGGTGATTTGTGCTCTGGCAGCCCAGCTGACGTTTTCGTACCTGCGTTTATCCCGAGCCCCGCGGTGTCAGAGATCGCCCCAGAGCTCTGGAAAGCTCTGGCCTGGCTGCTCTGCTTTTCCCACGGGTTGTGTGTGTTAAACGGGCCTCTCCCATCCCGGAACCCCGGCGGATCCCGGGCTTTTCTGGGGCGTTCGGGAGCAGCTTAAGCGGGGTGTGCCAGCGCAGGACTCACGCCTGACCTTCTCTGTTTGCTCCTGGGACAGCTCAGCCCCGCTGGGAGCAGAACTCGGAGCAGCAGCTGAGCGTCCAGGGCCTGGTTTGGCTTCTTTAGAGGAGTTACTGCTGCTGGAGGAGTACTCAGCTTGTGCGTGCAGACTGGGTTTTCATCGTTCCCTTTGACCCGGGCTGTTGTGTTGTTTTTGAACACGTGGAGGACTCGGAGGCGGTGCCAAGCCGTGTGAAGGGGGAGCAGAGATGTGTTGGGACTCGTCTCCTATCTTCAGTTCGCTCAGAAAGTTCGGTCAGACGTGCCTTTGCTTTTTAGAGGACATTCACGCAGTTTGAGCAAATTAATAATGGATTAACTGCACGGACTCCATTCCTTGATGACTTTACTTTTATTTTTCCTTTTGACGTAGAGGCTGAGCAATATTGAAGCAATCAAAACACCCTTACCTGGAAGTAGCAGCTGTAGGTTGTTACCTCGTGAGTGGGTCACGAGGCACAAAGGTGAAGGCAATTCCTGCTAAAATTCTGTGCTGAAACCCAGAAAATGCCTTGTTTTGTCACCAGACCCTAAATAATCCCTCGTGTCCGTGTGCTGTGAAAGGGACAGGCAGGGGTATAAATTCATGGACATGTGAGAGTTATTCAGAGGCCATTAATGAGCTGCAAAAGCCTTGTCTATATGCAAATTCCTATTCAGGGTGGGATTTGGATGAGTGGTTAATGAGGTGGGGCAGTGGTTTGGTCAGTCAGGATGAAAAGGAGCAGTGATGGAGCATCCTCCTCCCCGCGCCTCCAGAGTGGGGTGGGAAGGGAGGGAGAGAGGCTTTGGAAAAGTGAGGGAATGCCTGAATCACAAACTGTACCTCTGTCTCTAATTTGGTCAGGACTTTGATTTTTGCTATCAAGAGTTTTCTTAGGCAGCTCTTTGGATCCTGATTTATTCTCATGGCTGAGGTTCAGAAAGGTGAGGGAATTCCTGAATCACAAACTGCAGCTCTGACTCTAATTTGGTCAAGATTTTGATTTTTGCTCTCAGAGTTTTCTTAGGCAGCTCTTCGGATCCTGGTTTATTCTCATGGCTGAGGTTCAGAAAGGTGAGGGAATTCCTGAATCACAATCTGCAGCTCTGTCTCTCTGATTTAATTGTGATTTTGATTTTTGCTCTCAGAGTTTTCTTAGGCAGCTCTTTGGATCCTGGTTTATCCCCGTGGCTGAAGCACGGCAAATGCAGGATCCTGCTTGGAGTTGACTTGCAGTGGTTTTCATGTATTTGAAATCTTAGGTGTGGCTGAAACTCGGCTTCTAAAAAAATCCCTCAGATGGTTTGTGTCTGTTGTGGGGATGAATGAGTTGGATCCAGTCTGATTGTAAGGAGCAGTGTCTGGAGGATGAGGTGGTGGGTTGGGGGAATGAAACCTGCCTCTTCCCACCGAGCAAGCGTCCTCAGCATGAGCCAGGGCGCCGGAGAATGTTCCTGTAGGCCCTGCTGTGCTCTGTGTGGGCCAGGAAAATATTGCATACAGAATATATTGAATTTCCTAACTCACTGCGTGCTTGGGCCTATAGGTAACACACTGGTAATGCACATAGAAACGCGCTTGGCTGGCACGGACGGCTCTGGAGCTGCAAGGGCAGGATATCCCACATTTGGAGGGGTGGAATGGGACTGTGGGGCTGGGATCGGCTTTGCCAGGAGTTCAGGCCTTGCTTGAGATGCATCTTCTCTCTGGTGGCTGCACGTCCATTCCAACCCAGTTTCTTCCTCCTGGTTGAAGGCTGAAGAAAAGCAGGAAGATTTGCTTCCTGTCCCGTTCTTCTGTCATCTTTACACGGTGGGAAGAGGCCCTGCCTTGTGGCTGATGGGAAAATCTGAATTTCCCGCTCTCCCTTTCCCTTCCTGTGGTGTGCCTGGGGATCTGCATCCAGGCCTTGGCTTGTGCTGCTCCTGGAATGAAATCC
>JANEHK010001816.1:0-11261 GCA_025960845.1 Tachycineta bicolor | reverse complement strand
CACCCATATGCCATTTCCCTTACCATGATCTCATGGCTGAAAAGTTCTGGAAACCTTGCCCTGCTCCCTTCTGGAGCCCTGAGTGATCCCCTGGAAGGCCGTCAGGGGGAAGAAGTAACATTTAGCTGTCACTGCTCTTCCCGTGTGCAGCGCCAGGGCGTCCTTCCGTGTGCTCTGTGCAGCCAGGGAGAAGAGCAGAGAGGGAAGGGGCCTGGCCCAGGGCTGTGCCCCGGGGCTGTGCCTTGTGCTGCCCCTTTGCCAGCCGCAGGGAACCTGAGGATCTCCTATAGGACATCCACAGGATCTCTTCTGTCCTGCCTTTCTTTGCAGCCAAGCCTGTGGGTGAAGGAGATCTGGATTCCCAGCCCACGTTCAGGATGGAGGCTCTGGAAGATGTTATAAAAAAATTCTATTCAAATAATCTATGTTTTAGTTACTTAATTGTTAAGTAATTCCATTAAGATTGTTAATGCTAGTTCTGTATAAAGAATTTGCCTTATTCCTGTTTTAATACTGATTTATCACCCTATTATCACCCTTGTTTGTTAATTAAGAATTCACCTTATTACCTGTATTTCTGCTCCCATTCGCCGGATAGTGTCTGAATATGCAAATAAAAAGAACACTGGAATTCTGGGAACAGCTCAAGAACAAGAGACTCTGAAAAGCAGGGAACCAAAGTAAAATCCAGGATTGTAGTCGCATTTTAGACTAGTGCAAGAAGTACGGGGGTCCGCTGAAGCAGCTTCATTTAGTCGCCGTGACCTGAGAAGGAGTCCCCCATCGCTGGATTTCCCCTGAAGAGTGAAGCGAAATGGACTCCCCAGCAAGGGGAAAAAGCCCGTGAGGGGATGTGGGAGTCCCCAGATTTGCTGTGAAGTGAAGCTGTGTGTACCTCCTCCTCCACGTTGCCAAGGGTGCAAGCAAGCTCTCCCCCAAGGCCAAGCTTGATAATAAAGAATCATACAAAAAAAGCAAGTCTCTGACTCTCTTTTTTTTTTCCAGAACAATTTTTTGGGGCTCGTTCACAGGATCTGGCCACGCCGGAAGAGGGACCGAAGACAGGACGGCCGCTCGCCCTTCGGACCTCTAGGACAGCTGGCCAAGTCGGAGCAGCCTGGGACAGGCAGCGAGGAGGAGCGCCGGAGGGTGAGAATTCCGGCGGCGGGTAAAGGAGACGTGCGAGTGGGAGTGTGAGAGAGTCAGGGGCCGGCAGCTCAGACTCCCGGAACTGAGTGTGGACCCCTTGGTACTGCGGTTTCAGACCCCCACAAGGGGGCCATCCAGGAAAAGGGGGAAGCGAAAGAAACTAGTGAGTGAGGAATCTCCTTAGGGGTAGAAAGACTCCCCCCTGGGCGTGCAGGGAAAACAGAGTGTGAGTGGCATGCATTAGGGGCAGGTCCCCCCCTTAAAGGCTAGAGTAGCCTAGGAGGGGTTAGAATCCCTGGAGGGGCTGGAAAACCGTACCAGGGTTGACGGTGTGTCCCCAGACACTGTGGGTGCCGAGAGCTCATGAGAGTCCCTGCTTCCCAGGACTGAGCCAGACGCACCAGAGAGGGTGTGCTGCCGCGGTCTCAGGGAGGAGGCCGTAAACCCATAGCCCAAGGACACCGGGGTGGGGAGTCAGCTTGGAGGCAAGGCGGGCATCCTGCACACACGCACTCTTCCCTCTTGCCGAGGCTGCTTCACTGGGGAGAAGTAGTCAAGCCAGTCCTGGGGGAAGGCAAAGGGGTCGGGCCCTGCTCAGGTTGATCCTTGGAAACAAGGAAGGGATACCCCCCCAGGTAACCCGTGCAGAGTCTTGACCTCTTACCTCCATGTCAAAAAGTGAAGAGGGGAATGGTACTAGTGACAGGGCAGTCTAGTCCGGGGTTCGGACTGAAGGTGTCCGGCCCGGCGGGGGCTCAGACGTGGGAAGGCCCTGAGGCCTGGAAGGGGATGCCAGTACTAGGGACCCTGTCGTGCACCACAAAGTGTGTCCAGAGTCTCAGGGGTGAGGCAAGGCGCAGGGGTACATAGGAGGTGAGGTCATTAGGACTCACCTCAAAGGGGTCAGAAGAGAGTCTGAGCCCCAGGTGTAGGTAAAATGTGAGCGTCCAAGAAAGTAAGGAGGGTTGGAGAAAGTGAGTAGAAAGAGTTTGTTCCCTAATGAAAGCAAAAGTGTAGGAAAGAGTAGAAAACATAAAGTTTAGGAGTTTTATGTTGAAGTGTTCAAGAATTACGTCAGGAGATTTGAAGTAAAGGGAGAAAAGCTGAAGAATTTTTTTGCTTTAAAAAAAAAAAAAAAGAACCAAAAAAAACAACCAACCTGTGTTGTCCGTCAGTAGAGGGCACCTTTGCAATTTTTTTTTTCAGTTTAAAGAAAATGGGACAATGTACTGGTAAGAAATAGAAATCCCAAATGGAAAATAACAAAGTAAAGGTTATTCCACTCGGCAGTCCCTTAGAACAACTTCTGGTTAAATGGGATTCTTTAAAAGCCACAAAAGGACTAGATTAAGTTAAAATGGTGTTTTATTGCACAGAAGTCTGGCCAAAATTAAAATTACCAGGAGAGTGGCCATGGTTTGGATCACATGATGAGTGGATGTGCTGTCAGTTAACTCAGTACCTAAGAACTCAGGAAGATCCAGACGTAAACCAGTTAGCTTATGCTGCTTGCTGGCAAAAGAGAGCCACGAGTAAAGAGAATATAAAAGTCTGCAAATTAAAAGAAAAAGAAAAGTGTAAAAGAAAGGAAGAGAAAGAAGAAAGAAAATAAACTAATCAAAGATGGGACCCTCTAGACCATTTACCCCCTCCAATTTACCCAGAAGTGCCCCAAGTCCCTCCAAATCCTGTCCCAGTTCCCCTACTAACTTTCTCGAGTCAAACTCCAACTCCTTCAAAACCCTCTCGTCCTCTTCCCCCAGTGGTTCCATCATCACCTCTCCTTAACACCTCTTCCCCCCAGTCCTTAGTACCTTCTCCCCCTTCTCTCCCAACAGCCCCTTTGCCACCTTCTTCCAATAGTTAAAGTTCTTTAGCCCCAGTTATAACCCCTTCAGCTTCCCAAAACACAACCTCTTCCTTAGTTCCCCTTTCTCACACAGTACCATCCTCTGTTTCTCCCCCCACAGATTTTACTACCTCCCCCTCACTTACAGTAATTCCCCTGCCACTCCCTAATTGGGAGTTAACCAAAACCCCTACAGACTCCCTTGAGTCATCCAGTTCCCCTGGAAATCCCTAGGAATTCCTAACCCAGACAGTGTTATCAGTTAATAATGTAAGTGAAGGAACCTATTGTAACACCAGCTCAAAAGCCTTAAAGCTAGAAAGCCTTTTTCCCCTCAGGGAAGTGCCTATGGGAAGAGTGATTGGAGGAGTAGGATTTGTAAATGCCCCATTAACAGCCTCTGAGGTAAGAGGATTTAAGAAAGAGCTAGGAAATTTAGTTGAAGATCCCATAGGTATTGCCACACAGTAGACCAATTCCTTGGACCCAATGTTTATACATGGGGAGAGTTAAATTCTATATTAAACATCTTGTTCTCCTCTGAGGAAATACGAATGACTAGAACAGCAAGTATCAGAATCTGGGAAATGGAAAATAGGTTGGGGCCACCTGGAGATCGTAAATTACCGATAACTGACCCAGGGTGGGACCCAAATCAAGAAGAAGAAAGACAAAATATGAGAGACTATAGGTCCATGATATTAAGAGGTATAAAAGAATCTGTCCCCAGAGGAAATAATACTAAATTATCTTTTGATGGGTCCCAAGAAAAAGATGAGACTCCTGCCACTTGGCTAAATCGATTAAAAAGAAATTTTCAATTATATTAAAGGAGAGACCCTGATAGTCCTGAGGGACAAGTAATTCTAAAAGTGCATTTTGTAACAAAGTCATGACCAGATATATGGAGAAAATTAGAAAAAAATGAAGATTGGCAGGAGAAAAGTATTAATGAATTATTAAAAGAAGCCTTAAAAGTTTACTTGAGGAGAGAAGAAGAAAAAGCTAGAGCCAAGGCTCGCATTATGGTAGCTGTAGCAAGAGAAAGTACTGGAGTAGCAGAAAACCAGAGAAACTCCTCCTTGGAGTCCAGTGAGGGAGGACCAAGACCTTCATTTAAAAAACCAAAGTCACCCATAGTACCACCGTGGGTAAATTTAAAAAGAAGTAACCCAGGAGAGAACAGAACTTGTTATTACTGTGGTGAAATAGGGCATTTAAAAAGGGATTGTAAGAAATTATCACTTGATGAAGCTATTGCAAGGGAGCAAGATGCCCTGGAGAGGGTGTCGAAAGGGAAGGATTAGGCATGTCAGAGGCTCTATAAAATAGGGGACCCAATAGAACAACAAGATGAGCCTCTAGTAAACTTTGATGTGGGGCCCCAAAGTGAAGAATATGAATTCTTAGTAGACACAGGAGCTGATAGATCAAGTTTAAGGAAATTACCAACAGGGGTAACAATCGGGACAAAAACTTGTGAAGTGTTAGGGGCTGAAGGGAGGCCTTTTCGAGCATTAATAATTGAAGGAGTAGAGATAAAAGGGAACTCAAAGCACTGTGTAGCTGATTTTCTTTATTTACCACATACAGAAACCAATTTACTAGGCAGAGATTTACAAGTGCAGCTCGGGGTAGGAGTTATCCCAAAAGATGGAAAAATGGTTGTGCATATCATGAAACTGACCCAAGGGGATATACAACAGATAAATCCAGAAGTGTGGGCTACAGAAGGAAAATATGGGTGTTTAGATATCCCTCCCATTAAGATAGAAATGGAAAAGGATACCCCTGCCCTCAGAGTCAAGCAATACCCAATGTCACCAGAAGGAAAGAAAGGGCTAGCTTCAGTAATTGAGCATCTTTTAAAAGAAAATATTCTGGAACCCTGTATGTCCCCTCATAACACCCCTATATTGGCAATAAAGAAAGATGAGGGAAAGTTTAGATTAGTCCAGGATTTGAGAGAAATAAATAAAAGAACTATTGCTCGACACCCAGTAGTACCTAACCCCTATACCTTGCTGAGCAAAATTCCAAGAGTGCATACCTGGTTCACAGTGATAGACTTAAAGGATGCTTTTTGGGCATGTCCCCTAGCAGAAGAGTGCAGGGATTGGTTTGCCTTTGAATGGGAACATCCAGATAGGGGAAAGAAACAACAGCTAATGGAACCAGTTACCGCAGGGATATATGGAATCGCCAAATATCTTCGGACAGGCCCTAGAGACATTATTAGAACAGTTTAGTCCCAAAGAAGGAGTTCAAATTTTGCAATACGTGGATGATTTATTAATATCAGGGGAGACAGAGAAAGAAGTTAGAAATGAAACTTTCTTGGAGAAAAGGGGTTAAAAGTATCTCAAAGTAAACTACAGTTTGTAGAAACTGAGGTCACTTATTTAGGACACATAATTGGAAAGGGGAGTAAAAGGTTAAGCCCTGCAAGAATTTCAGGACTAGTATCTATATCACGTCCAAAAACTAAGAGAGATATATAGAAACATCTAGGCCTGTTTGGATGCTGCAAGCCCTGGATAGATAAGTACACTCAAGGGGTCAAATTCCTTTATGATAAATTAATAGACCAGGAACCAATGAATTTGACAGAGAGTGACGAGAGGCAGCTACAGGATCTAAAAGAGAAATTATCCTCAGCACCAGTTTTAAGCTTACCAGATCTTAAAAAGGAGTTTGATTTGTTTGAAAACACTGAGGAAGGGATAGCATATGGAGTTTTAACCCAAGCATGGGGAGGATACCAAAAATCTGTGGCATTTTTATCAAAACTGTTAGATCCGATTGCTAGGGTGTGGCTGGCTTGTCTCTAAGCAGTTTGAGCTGCAGCTATTTTGATAGAAGAGGCTCAAAAGTTAATATTACAGGGAAAGATAAAGATACATACTCCACATGATTTGAAAACAATTTTAAGTCAAAGAGCTCAAAAGTGGCTCACAGATTCTAGAATTCTAAAATATGAAATTATACTGATAAATTCAGATAACCTAGAACTAACAACATCAAAAAGCTTAAATCCAGCCCAATTTCTCTCTGGCGAGCCCACCGAAGAGATAAAACACCATTGCCTAGAACTCATTGATATGCAGACAAAAGTAAGGGAAGATTTAGAAGACACACCCCTTCCATATGGGAGAGTGTTGTTCACAGATGGGTCATCCCGAGTGGTGGAAGGGAAAAGAACATCCAGATACTCTGTGATTGAGGGAGAGAAAATGGAAGTCTTAGAAAAGGGAAAGTTGCCAAGAAATTGGTCAGCGCAGTGCTGTGAAATATATGCACTAAAGAGAGGGCTAGACTTACTTAAAGATGACCGAGGGACCATTTACACAGACTCTAGATATGCCTTTGGTATCGTGCACACATTTGGGAAAATTTGGGAAGGACGAGGATATTTAAATTCAAAAGGGAAAAACTTAATACACACAGAATTAATAAAGTCAGTGTTAAAATCTTTACAACAACCACTAGAAATTCCAGTAGTTCACATAAAAGGGCATCAAAAGGGAAATATGCCCGAGATAAGGGAAAACCAGTTAGCTGATAAAAAAGCCAGAGAGGCAGCTTTAGAACCAGGAGAACCAGTAAAAATCCTCAAATTGGAGAAAATGCCAGGAAAAGAAGAAGAAGGGATAGAGCAGGTGTTTAGTGAAAAAGAGCAGAAAGCAATAAAAGAATTTGGATTACACCAGGGGGAACACAGAGTGTGGTTAACAGCTGACAGATGGAAATTCTTAAATAAAGCGCTAGCCAGAAAAATACTTACAGAAATACATAATTTAACCCACTGGGGAACCCAGGGCTTATGTGACCATCTCCTAAGGGAAAACCTATGTATTGGAATACACGAATTAGCAAAAGCAGTTACTCAAGGATGTATAACATGTCAGAAAATAAATCAAAAATTATGAGAAAAACTGAGCCTGGAGGGAGGGAGTTAGCCTTAAGGCCCTTCCAGACCGTGCAAATTGATTTTACTGAGATGCCCCCTGTTCAAGGGTACAAACACTTGTTAGTGATCATAGATCACCTTACCCATTGGGTAGAGGCATTCCCTACAAAAAGGGAAACAGCAGAAGTAGTAACAAAAATCATATTAGAAGATATCCTCCCTCGGTATGGGCTGATAAATAATATTGATTCAGACAGAGGCCACATTTCACAGCACAAATTCTACAACAGGTAACACAAGCCTTATGGGTAAAATGGAGATTACACACCCCATGGCATCCCCAAAGCTCAGGCAGAGTAGAAAGGATGAACAAAACCATTAAGAATGTACTGACTAAACTAATAGCAGAAACTCAACTAAATTGGCTTAAATGCTTACCCCTAGCATTATTACGAATCAGAACACAGCCACGAGCAGATCTAGGAGTGTCACCATATGAAATGTTATTTGGGCTTCCCTTTTTGTTATCTCCTTATAGTTCTAAAGACTACCTGGAAGAAGAGGAAATCACTAGAAAATATCTAAAAACCATTGGACAAACCCTGGAAAACCTCAGAAAGAAAGGCTATCTTCCTCAAACTTCCCCTTTGGATGCAAATGTGCATAATATCAATCCTGGAGACTGGGTATTGATCAAAACATGGACTAATACCTAGCTGACCCTGTAGCTTGAAGGTCCCTACCAAGTACTGTTAACAACTCACACAGCAGTGCGCACTAAAGAAAAAGGATGGACCCACATCACCAGAGTTAAAGGGCCAGTACCCCCTCCTGGAGAGAACCCAATTCAGCACCCTCACCGGATGAAACTGAGTGGACAGTAACACCACACCGGAAAGACTTGAAATTAACCTTTAAAAAGAAATAAGAGATAACAGAGATTGTGAAAATCTTTTGTTTCAGTTGCCTCTCACATAATCAAGGAACTCAAAAAAGGGGGCGGTTGGAGCGGGACAATAAGGGTTAATTTATGTAAACCTAAGTCAGTTTTTGTACTTAGTAATTTAGATATGTTTAAGTCATAGATATATTAAAAAGGGGTATAAGCCTTTTTTTTTTTTTTTGTTATTAATTTTACATGCAGTTTAAGTTTTATAAGTAAGAATTTAAGTAAGTTTAAACTTTCTTTTATATGATAATTTTTAAATTGTAAGTTTTATAAATAGCAATTTAAATAAGTTTAAGTAATAGAAAAAAAAGTATAAGAGTTTTTTTTATTAAGTTTAAGTATTGTTTAGGTTTTATAAATTGTGATTTAAATAAGTTTAAGATTTTTATATGTTAATTTTAAAAGTTGTTAAGTTCTATAAGTAGCAACTTGAACAAATTTAAGTAATAGAAAAATTAAAAGAGTGTAAAATTTTTTTTGAAGAAAAAAAAAAAAGGGTAAATCTCCTACAGAACATTCTCTAAAGGCAACTAAATTAATAGGGAAGGGAAGTGGAAGCATGTAAGTGGGTTCTTTAGGAGACCTCTCCACTCCAAGAGGCAAGGCCGAGTGGAGCAAGGGATCCAGGAAGGATGGCCCATACCGGACTCTTGGGAGGGATCGTACTGGTGATGTTCATAAAGCACACCTACGAAACAAAAGCCGGTACTAACTACTGCCATCCAGTGTACGATGGAGAGGATCTCAGATCCTTATTCAGGGTCCATACTGACGTGAACCCAAACTGCTTTGACCACTCACAGTTGAATACTTGCCAAGAGGATGGAAAAGTTTATTGGACCACAAAAAAACACAGCTAGTTATGCACAGCACCTATTTGGGGAATGTCCTATAGGAGATACTTGGTTATGCTTTGAAGTAGATCACAAAGGATTGAGAGACATAATAAAAGTGTTGACAACAAAATTTGAAAAAAGCCTGGACATTCCATCAGGAAAAAACCTGTTCATTGACTTAGTAGAAAGAATCAGTCAAGAATTAAATTGAACCGAGTGCTGGATATGTGGAGGTACACAAATGTCTGAAATATGGCCTTGAGAGGGAATTAGCTTAAGCCCTCTAGAAATTCTAAAATGGAAACAGACTGAACATAATACACAAAGTCTGAGAACAAGGGGAAGATAGAAGTGGGATCTCAAATCTAAAATCATTGGGGAAGAATGTATCATGAGGACAGGAACCAGGTATCAAACCTGTGTAGGAAAATTAATATGTAAAAGGTATATAATAGTGATAAACTCAAGGGTTAAATGGGTTCCCAAAGGGCCTAACAAATATTGGTCAACTGAGAAAATGGAAAAATGTATCTATAATGAGAGGTATGAATTATATGAATGTATTGACAAAGCTATAAATCCTTTTTGGGGAATAAAAGAACTGTCTCGGTTTTGGCAACCACCTTTTGAAACTAGGGAAGATTACTGGGAAGCTCCAAATCACCTGTTCTGGATCTGTGGGGATACTGCTTATACAAAATTGCCTGGGGATTGGTCGGGAAGCTGTACAATAGGGATCATGAAGCCAGATTTCTTCCTATTACCCAAGAGATTAGGAGCACACCTAGGAGTCCCAGTATATGACAATCTGGGAAAAGTCGAACAAAAGAAAAGAGATACTCTAACAATTGGTGGAGACCAAAAATGGAAAAGAAAAATATGGACCCCAGAAGAAATCATTAAAACCTATGGACCAGCTACATGGGCACAGAATGGGTCCTAGGGGTATCGCACTCCAATCTACATGTTAAATAGGATCATTAGGCTCCAGGCTGTGCTAGAAATGGTATCTAACAGAACAGCTCTCGCATTAGACCACAACAGTGACCAACTAACACATACAAGAGCTGTAATATACCAAATACGTCTTGCTGTAGACTACCTTTTAGCAGATGAAGGAGGAATCTGTGGTAAATTTAATTTGTCTGAATGTTGTTTAGAAATTGATGATAAAAGCGCAGTAATTAAAAACATCTCAAAAGAAATCAGAAAGCTAGCCTATGTGGAAAATCAAGAGTGGACTCCTCTAATGGGCACCGACTGGTGGAATAGTTTTTGGTCATTTAAGGGGGATTGGTGGAAGAAAGCTGGGTTTATGATCATTTGCTCAATCACGGAGTTAATGTTCTTACCCTGTCTAATCCCATATCTAATTCGAACCATTACCTCCACAGTCCAAGCCAGTATCCAGATCCCTAAAGCCACCAGTCAAAAACAGACCAAAATGATGGTAATAGAGAGTCAAGAACCCGAATATGAGAATGCCAAAGAAATATATGACAAGTTCCAGAAATGTAGAAAAATTTACTTCCAAGAAGAAGAGGTAACAACTAGATGCGAGCTAAAGCTGGATCAAAGAAATAGAGGGGGGAGTTGTTATAAATAAATTCTATTCAAGTAATCTATGTTTTAGTTACTTAATTGTTAAGTAATTGCATTAAGATTGTTAATGCTAGTTCTGTATAAAGAATTTGCCTTATTCCTGTTTTAATACTGATTTATCACCTTATTCGCTTGTTTGTTAATTAAGAATTCACCTTATTACCTGTGTCTCTGCTCCCATTCGCCGGATAGTGTCTGACGATGCAAATAAAAGGAACACTGGAATTCTGGGAACAGCTCAAGAACAAGAGACTCTGAAAAGCAGGGAACCAAAGTAAAATCCAGGACTGTAGTCGCACTTTAGACTAGTGCAAGAAGTACGAGGGTCTGCTGAAGCAGCTTTATTTAGTCGCCGTGACCTGAGAAGGAGTCCCCCATCGCTGGATGACCCCTGAAGAGCGAAGCGAAACGGACACCCCGGCAAGGGGAAAAATCCCGTGAGGGGTGTGGGAGTCCCCAGATTTGCTGTGAAGCGAAGCTGTGTGTACCTCCTCCTCCACGTTGCCAAGGGTGCAAGCAAGCTCTCCCCCAAGGCCAAGCTTGATAATAAAGAAACATACAAAACAGCAAGAGTTTCTGACTCTCTCTTTTTTTCCAGAACATCCTCACAGCCCTTGGTGGCACAGGCACTGCTATGCCCCAGGCCACCAGGACCGGGATTCTCCTGGGCTCTGCCAGCCTTGCCAGGGCCCTTGGCCATGTCCAGCACAGCTTGTCCTGCACTGTCCCACAGAATAGGAATACTGGCCCACCACCTGAGTCTGCCCCACTGCCTACCTCAGAAATGAACCACCCAGATTGGGTGGGGTTCTGGGAAGGAGATGGGCCAGATGTTGAAGGAATACATTTCCCCTGTGGTGACCTCATTAGACTCAGCCCCAGCTGCTGGGAAACCTTCTGCCTGCCCTGAAAAGGGAGAGTCTGATGGTGCAGCAGTGGAACCCACAGACGTTACAATTGTCCAGG
>JANEHK010001815.1:1118-11262 GCA_025960845.1 Tachycineta bicolor | reverse complement strand
GAAGGTGCCTGGGGAGACTCGGGGCCGACCACTGGAATTCTGGAGCCGAAGCTACAGAGGGTCTGAAGCCAACTACACTCCAACAGAAAAGGAAATCTTAGTTGCCTATGAAAGAGTTCCAGCTTCCTCAGAGGTGATTGGCACACAGAAGCACAACTCCTGCTGGCACCTCGACTACCAGTGCTGGGGTGGATGTTAAAATGAAAGGTTCCCTCAACCCATCATGCCACCAACGCCACGTGGAGCAAATGGATTGCCCTCATCACTCAGCGCGCCCGCATTGGAAAGCCAAATCGCCCTGGGATTTTGGAGATAATTACAAATTAGCCGGAAGGTGAGAACTTTGGTCTCACAGATGAAGAGGAGCAGGAACAAGTGACACGTGCCAAAGAGAGTCCACCATACAACCAACTGCCAGCAGAAGAAACACGCTATGCTCTTTTCACTGACAGTTCCTGCAGCATCGTAGGGATGAACCGGAAGTGGAAAGCAGCCGTATAGAGCCCCACACGACAGGTTGCACAAGCCACTGAAAGAGAAGGTGGATCAAGCCAACTTGCTGAACTCAAAGCTGTTCAACTGGCCCTGTGTTACCCTGGTTTTTCTGAGCTTTCTTATTAGCCTTCTTGAAATTCATAATGGAGTCAGATCTTTTGGTTACTGTACAATATTAGGAGCAGTTTTCTACCTTTCCCATAGATGTAACATAAACAAACCCTTTGTTTCTCATTCTTTCTCCTTTGTTTGCATATTTCTAACCTGAAAAACAACTGTAACTGACAGTGGGTCTGGCCACTGAGGATGAGGGGTGGAAACCCAAAAAGCCAATCTTCTGCCAGATACACAAATGTATAAAAACAGTCAAGAATAAACAAAAGGGGCCTTCTTCTTTCTCCGTTCTCTGAGGAGAAGCTGGAAGAACCTCTGCCCTGCGAAAATATCTTGTCTGTGCGTGATTGCTTTGTGTGTCTCGGAGACAGCCCTGGACATTGCTGAAAGAGAAAAGTGGCCAAAGCTCTACCTCTACACTGATTCGTGGATGGTAGCCAATGCTCTGTGGGGTTGGCTGGAGAGGTAAAAAAAGGCCAATTGGCAGCATAGGAGAAAGCCAATCTGGGCTGCAGATGAGTGGAAAGACATTGCCACTCTGGTAGAGAAGCTGCCTGTGAAAGTCTGTCATGTAGATGCCCATGTCCCCAAGAGTCAGGCTAATGAGGAGCACCAAAACAACGAGCAGGTAGATCAAGCTGCAAAGATAGAGGTGTCAAAGATAGTCTTAGAATGGCAACACAAGGGAGAATTGTTCCTAGCTCGATGGGCCCATGATGCCTCAGGTCACCAGGGCAGAGATGCCACCTATAAGTGGGCACAAGACCGAGGGGTGGATCTAACCATGGACAGTATTTCTCAGGTTCTCCATGACTGTGAGACGTGTGCTACCATCAAACAGGCCAAGCGGGTGAAGCCACTATGGAATGGCAGCCGATGGTCCAGGTATAAGTATGGGGAAGCCTGGCAGATTGACTACATCACCCTTCCCCAAACCCGCCAAGGCAAGCGCTATGTGCTTACCATGGTGGAAGCCACCACGGGATGGTTGGAGACCTACCCTGTGCCCCAAGCTACTGCCCGGAACATCATCCTGGGCCTTGAAAAGCAAATCCTGTAGAGACATGGTACCCCTGAGAGGATTGAGTCTGACAATGGGACTCATTTCAAGAACAGCCTCATAAACACCTGAGCTAGAGAACATGGCATTGAGGGGGTGTACCATATTCCTTATCATGCGCCAGCAACCGGGAATGTTGAATGATGCAATGGCCTGTTTAAAACCACTTTGAAGGCACTAGGTGGAGGGACTTTCAAGAACTGGGAGATTAATTTAGCAAAGGCCACCGGTTAGTGAACACTCGAGGTTCCACCAACCGAGCAGGCCCTGCCCAGTCTGAGCCCCTGGGAACAAAAGATGGAGATAAGGTTCCAGTGGTACACATGAGAGGAATGCTGGGAAAAACTGTTTGGATTAATTCTGCCTCCAGCAAAGACAATCCTGCTCCTGTGGTTGTTTTTGCTCAGGGACCTAGCTTCACATGGTGGGTGATGCGAAAAGATAGAGAGACCCGCTGCATACCTCAAGGGGACCTTGTTTTCCGGTGAACACTATGACTATATCTGTATTTATATTCACATATATATATATGTATATATTTTAAAGGTTTAAACTCAATATAATATGTTGGTATGGGAAAAAATTTGGGGTAGATAATGTTGAAGGTTAAGTTTTCCTGTAGAATTTTCCCCCCCCCATGAGTTGCTAGGAGACTATAAGTACTGATAGTTAAGGGGTGCTTAACCTGACAAAGGAGGTTGATCACTTGGTTTTGGGGGAGGGAGGAGGCTCCCGGGAGCAGAGGGTGGAGGTGTCACTGCTCTCGGTTTTCCCGGGGAGGACAGTCGGGCTACCGAGTAGCTGCCTGGAGTCCACAGCTAATGGAGGAGTCTGGTCCTGGGAATTCTATCATCTGTTGGAGCGCCCAGGAATTCGGAGTTTCTCCGCTGCCCTGCTGGATTCTAGGTCAGCCCGAGTCCAGCCGCTGCAGGTTCTCTGGCACTGCCCACCTTGCCTGCCAGGGCACCCCCCGCCTGCCGAGGACAATCCACAGCTTCCAGCTTCCAGCCATTAGCGCCGGCGCTTCCACCGTTTGCCCTCGGGGTTATTAGTTCTGTTTTATTGATTTTTTAAGTGCTGCTGTTGTTTGTCTGTCCTGTTATATTTACTAGTAAAGGACTGTTATTCCTTCCCCATAGCTCTGACCGAAAAGTTTTTTTTAATCTTCCAAATTATAATAACATGGAGGGAAGGATTTGAATTCCTCATTTCCTAGAGAGGCCTGCCTCTCCTTAGCAGACACCTGTCTTTTTCAAACCAAGACAAGATTGCTCACCTGTCTCTGAATTTACATTCCTTCCCGCGTTTAAGGATTTGATTGGGAGTAATTTGAGAAAGTTATGTCCTTTTTCACTGGCCCTCCTTTCATCTCAGTCCTCTTGGCTGTGATCCCTCCATTTCCAAAATTTCTTCATTTATTTCCATTCCACTCTTTCTTATCATATGTCCTTTCCAAGGCAGTTGTTAGACTTGTTTCTGTGAGTTCAAGATTCCATTCCCTTTCCTGAAAATTAAAGCCTTCCTTTCATCAAAGGGAATAAAATCTTGCAATTTCAATAGGGATTAAACTTGCAGGCTTTGCTTCATTACCCTGCACTTTGTGTCATCCCATTCACTATCATGGTTTTCACATGGTTTTGAAAAGTTTTGGGGTTTTTTTTTACATTTTGTTTCTTCAGATTGCTCTCCTGACTCCGAATTTACATTTCTTCCCGCGTATAAAGATTGGATTTGGAGTAATTTGAGCAAGTTATGGTCTTTTTCACTGGCCCTCATTTCATCTCAGTCGTCTATGCTGTGATCCCTCCATTTCCAAAACTTCTGCATTTCTTTCCATTCCACTCTTTTTCATCACATCTCCTTTCCAGACCACTTGTTAGACTTGGTTTTCTGATTTAAAGATTTGAGTCCCTTTCCTGAAAAGAAAAGACTTCCTTTAAGGCAAGGAACTGAAACCTTGCAATTTCAGTGCGGATTAAACTGGAAAGCTTTGCTCCATTTCCCTGCACTTCTTGTCATCCATTCACTATAATTGTTTTCACATGGTTTTGAAAAATTTTGGGCTTTTTGTTTACATTTTGTTTCTTCATATTGCTCTCCTGTCTGTGAATTTACATTCCTTCTCCCATTTAATGGTATTATTTGGAGTAATTTGAGCGAGATATGGTCTTTTTCACTGGCCCTCATTTCATCTCGGTCCTCTTGGTTGTGATCCCTCCATTTCCAAAATTTCTGCATTTTTTTCCATTCCACTCTTTTTGATCATATCTTCTTTCCAGAGCACTTGTTAGACTTGGTTTTCTGATTTCAAGATTTCATTACTTTTCCCTGAAAAGAGAATCCTTCCTTTCAGCAAAGGGAATGAAATCTCGCTATTTCAATGAGGATTAAACTGGAAACCTTTGGTCTATTTCCCGGCAATTCTTGTCATCGCATTTACTATCATTGTTTCCACATGGTTTTGAAAATATTTGCGTTTTTAATTTACATTTTGTTTCTTCAGATTGGTCCCCATTCTCTAAATTTATATTTCTACCCATGTTTAAGGATTGGATTTGGCGTAATTTGAGCAACTTATGGTCTTTTTCCCTGGCCCTCATTTCATCTCAGTCCTCTTAGCTGTGATCCCTCCATTACCATAATTTCTGATTTTCTTTCCCTTTCACTCTTTTTGATCATATCTCCTTTCCAGAGCACTTGTTAGACTTGGTTTTCTGATTTCAAGATTTCATTCCCATTCCTGAAAAAAAAAGCCTTTCTTTCAGGAAAGGGAATGAAATCTTGCGATTTCAATGAGGATTAAACTGGAAAGCTTTGCTCTATTTCCCAGCAATTCTTGTAATCTCATTTACAATCATTGCTTTCACATGGTTTTGAAAAATTTTGGGGTTTTTTTTTACTTTTTATTTCTTCAGATTGCTCTCCTGTCTCCAAATTTACTTTTCTTCCCACATTTAAGGATTGGATTTGGAGTAATTTGAGCAAGTTACGGTCTTTTTCACTGGCCCTCATTTCATATCAGTGCTCCGTGCTGTGATCCCTCCATTTCTATAATTAGTGGTGGTTTACCATTTCACTCTTTTTGATCACATCTCCTTTTCAGAGCACTAGTTAGACTTGGTTTTCTGATGTCAAGATTTCATTCCCTTTCCTGAAAAGAGAAGCCTTCCTTTAAGGAAAAGGGAATGAAATCTTGCAATAGCAATGAGGATTAAACTTGCAGGCTTTGCTTCATTTCCCAGCGCTTCTTGTCATCCCATTCACTATCATTGTTTTCACATGGTTGTGATAATTTTTGGTTTTATTTTTCAAGTTTTGTTTGTACAGATTGGATTTGGAACAATTTTTGCAAGATATGGTCTTTTTCACGGGCCTTCATTTCATCTAAGTCCTCTTGGCTGTGATCCCTCCATTTCCAAAATTTCTGGAGTTTTTCCATTCCAATCTTTTTGATCATATCTCTTTTCCAGAGCACTTGTTAGACTTGGTTTTCTGATTTCTGGATTTCATTCCCATTCCTGAAAAGAAAAGCCTTCCTTTCAGCAAAGGGAATGAAATCTTCTGATTTCAATGAGGATTAAGCAGGAAAGCTTTGCTCCATTTCCCTGAACTTCCCTTCATCCCATTCACTATCATTGTTTTCACATGGTTTTGAAAATTTTGGGTTTTTTTAGTTACCTTTTTGTCATAGGTTTAATTTTAAACCGGGCAGAATCAATACTTAAAGTAGTGGTTTCACATTCACTAAATTTTGGTTTTGGTACTTACTCTTTTTGTGAGAGAGAAACTAGGAGAAAAACAAAGCAGACTTGACTTTAAAATTAACAAGAGTTTATTAACTTACACTAAAAGAATAGAAAAACAGAAAGTTGGAAAAAACTAAAATGGAGTGAAACTTCAAAAAAAAATTTCCTTCTCCTTACAAACTTTTTACTTTTTTACAAAACAACATAAAGAGACAAAACTTTTCATTTTCAATCTGTTTCACTCTCTGATAATAGTCTTTCATCAATTCATTAGGGGAAGAGTATCCTTTTGAGTCATGGATCCCACTGACAACTTAGAACAGTTCTCTTGTGGGTTTTAAACTGTCACAAAAACAACCGCCCAGAGAAACCTGCTTTTGTGACCCTCCCAGGAGCAGTTTCCCAAGCTGCTTATGGGTCATGGGTCTTAGACTTTTGCATACTGGGGTGTCACTTTTTAAAGATAAATAACTCTAAAGCCAAGGATTCTTCACTTCAAGGTACAGAGATATCTTCTCCCTTCTTCACTGGCACAGGGGGCTTCTCATCTTTATCTCTGTTCAAGCATCTTATAGGATATTACTTAGTTCATCACAAACACCTTTGCTCGAATCTACACGCAAAACAATCATCTCCCTAAATGCATATCTTTCCCACGATTTACAGGAATAACTTAAATATAGAGTTCATTTCCATGGCTCAAGTAAGACTAGAACAACCAACTCTTCAACCCTCTGTCCCTATAGTCTTTTCACTCTTGCTACTGACTTCATGCTGTTGCTCTTTATGTTCACTCTGTCCTTCTTTACTCTCTCAGAGAAGGGCCAAACTCTAGAAGCTTCATGTTGCTAAGAAAGAGTAAAATCTGTTCAGTGTTTTTGTCTTTCACTCTCTGTAGCTCGTAGTGTTAGTTGTTCAAGGCCGAGCTGATAAGAAAAAACTCACGCAGAAACATTAGAAATTGGAGCACCCGGGCAGTCTAGGAAAAAACTCAAGCAAGATCATAAATGCCTTCTCAGCCCACCCCGCAGTGCAAATTGGGGTGGCCTCAGCCCAGACAGTGCTCATAGCTCCCATCAGGGCCCAGCAGAGATCCCTCTCTGCTCTATGGAAACTTGAACATATTGGCTGCCACAAGCCACCAACTTCTCCTTCCCCCTCTTCACTCAGGAGCCGATGGAATCCGGCCAGGCCTAAGGCCAGCTTTCCCCCCCGCAAAAAGGAGGGAGCAGCAGGCCTAGCTTGATGTCACCTGTCTCTCTCTCACAAAAGGAAGAAGGAAAAAACCCCACCTACAGGAAATCAAGGGGTTTTATATGGTACTTCCCAAATTCGCAGCAAACTATTTCAGTGGTCAGAGCAGATGTCAATATTCGAACTAACTCTTTAATAGGTCTCTATCTCTTCTAAAGCAATTTACAGGTCTAGACCTGCAGAATTATTTTACATTCTTTTATAACTAAAAACTAAACTGCACTAACCCATGACAATTTTGTTTCGTCAGATTGCTCTCCTGTCTCTGAATTTACATTTCTTCCTGTGTTTAAGGATTGGATTTGGAGTAATTTGAGCAAGTTATAGTCGTTTTCACCAGCCCTCATTTCATCTCAGTCCTCATGGACTGTGATCCCTCCATTTCCATAGATTTTGCATTCTTTTCCATTTCATTCTCTTTGATCATATCTCATTTTTGGAACACTGATTATAATTGGTTCAGTGATTCCAAGATTTCATTCCATTTCCGGAAAAGAAAAGCCTTCATTTCAGTAAAGGGAATGAGAACTTGCGATTTCAATGAGGATTGAACTGGAAAGCTTTGCTCCATATCCCTGCACTTTTGTCATCCCATTCACTATCATTGTTTTCACTTGGTTTTGAAAATTATTGGGTTTTTTATTTTCATTTTGTTTCTTCAGATTGCACTCTTGCTTCTGAATTTACATTTGTTCCCGTGTTTAAGGATTGGATTTGGAGTAATTTGAGCAAGTTATGGTCTTTTTTCACTGGCCCTCATTTCATCTCATTCCTCTTGACTGTGATCCCTCCATTTCCAAAATTTCCGTATTTTTTTCCATTCCATTCTTTTTGATCATATCTCCTTTTCTAAACACTTATTAGACTTGGTTTTCTGATTTCAAGATGTCATTCCCATTCCTGAAAATAAAATCCTTCCTTTTAGCAAGGGGAATGAAATCTTGCAATTTCAATGAGGATTAAACTGGAAAGCTTTGCTCCATTTCCCTGTACTTCGTGTCAGCCCATTCAATGTCGCTGTTTCCACATGTTTTTTAAAATTTTTGGGTTTTTTATTTACAATTTGTTTTTTCAGATTTCTCCCCTTTCTCTGAATTTACCTTTCTTCCCGTGTTTAAGGATCGGATTTGGAATACTTTTTCACTGGCCCTCATTTCATCTCAGTTTTCCTGTCTGTAATCCCTCCATTTCCAAAATTTCTGGAGTTTTTCCATTCCACTCTTTTTCATCATATCTCCTCTTCAGAGCACTTGTTAGACTTGGTTATCTGATTTCAAGATTTCATTCCCATTCCTGAAAAGAAATGCCTTCCTTTTAGCAAAGGGAATAAAATATTGCGATTTCAATGAGTATTGAACTGGAAAGCTTTGCAACATTTCCCTGCATTTCTTGTCGTCCCATTCACTATCATTGTTTTCACATAGTTTTGAAAATGATTGTTTTGGTTTTTTTTTTTTCACATTTTGTTTTTTCAGATTGCTGTCCTGTCTAAGAATTTTCATTTCTTCCTGCATATAAAGATTGGTTTTGGAGTAATTTGAGCAAGTTATGGTCTTTTTCACTGGCCCTCACTTCATCTCACTCCTCTTGGCTGTGATCCCTCCATTTCCAAAATTTCGGGAGTTTTTCCATTCCACTCTTTTTTATCATATGTCCTTTCCAGAGCACTTGTTCGACTTGGTTCTGTGATTTCTAGATTTCATTCCCTTTCCTGAAAAAAAAGGCTCCCTTTCAGAAAAGGGAATGAAATCTGGCGATTTCAATGGGGATTAAACTTGCAGGCTTTGCTCCATTACCGTCCACTTCTTGTCATCCCATTCACTATCATTGATTTCACATGGATTTAAAATGATTGCTTTTTTTTTCACATCTTGTTTTTTCAGATTGCTCTCCTGTGCCTGAACTTGCATTTCTTCTCGCGTATAAAGACTGAATTTGGAGTAAATTGATCAAGTTATGTTCTTTTTCACTGGCCCTCGTTTCATCTCAGTCCTCTTGGATGTAATCCCTCCATTTCCAAAGTTTCTGCATTTTTTTTCCATTCCTCTCTTTTTGATCATCTCTCCTTTCCAGAGCACATGTTAGACTTGGTTCTGTGAGTTCAAGATTTCATTCCCTTTCCTGAAAAAAAAGACTACATTTCAGCAAAGGGAATGAAGTCGTGCGATTTCAATGAGGATTGAACTGGCAAGCTTTGCTCCATTTCCCGGCAATTCTTGTCAACCCATTCACTATCATTGTTTTTACATGGTTTTAAAAATGATTGCTTTTATTTTTCACGTTTTATTTCTTCAGATTGCTCTCCTGTGCCTGAATTTACATTTCTTCCCATGTTTAAGGACTGGATTTGTAGTCATTTGAGCAAGTTATGGTCTTTTTCACTGGCCCTCATTTCATCTCAGTCCTCTTGGCTGTGATCCCTCCATTTCCAAAATTTCTTCATTTTTTTCCATTCCACTCTTTTTGATCATATCTCATTTCCAGAGCACTTGTTAGACTTGGTTCTGTGAGTTCAAGATTTGAGTTCCTGTCCTGAAAAGAAAAGCCTTTATTTAAGCAAAAGGAATGAACTTGTGCAATTTCAATGAGGATTGAACTGGCAAGCTTTGCTCCATTTCTTTGCATTTCTTGTCATCTTATTCACTACCATTGTTTTCACATGGTTTTGAAATTCTCCTTTTTCCTTGTTTTTTTTTTTTTTTTTCTTTCACATTTTGTTTCTTCAGATTGCTCTCCTGACCCTGACTTAACATTTCTTCCGGCGTTTAAAGATTGGATTTGGAGTAATTTGAGCAAGTTATGGTCTTTTTCACTGGCCCTCGTTTCATCTGAGACGTCTTGGCTGTGATCCCTCCATTTCCCAAATTTCTGGAGTTTTTCCATTCCACTCTTTTTGATCATATGTCCTTTCCAGAGCACTTGTTGGACGTGGTTTTCTGATTTCAAGTTTTCATTCCCATTCCTGAAAAAAAAGCCTACATTTCAGCAAAGGGAATGAACTTATGCGATTTCAATGAGGATTGAACTGGAAAGCTTTGCCCCATTTCCCTGCACTTCTTGTCGTCCCATTCACTATCATTGTTTTCACATCGTTTTGAAAATGATTCTTTTGGTTTTTTTTCACATTTTCTTTTTTCAGATGGCTCTCCTGCCTAAGAATTTTCATTTCTTCCTGCCTTTGAAGATTGGATTTGGAGTAATTTGAGCAAGTTATGGTCTTTTTCACAGGCCCTCATTTCATCTCAGACGTCTTGGCTGTGATCCCTCCATTTCCAAAATTTCTTCATTTTTTTCTATTCCATTCTTTTTGATCATATCTCATTTCCAGAGCACTTGTTAGACTTGGTTCGGTGAGTTCAAGATTTCAGTCCCTGTCCTGAAAAGAAAAGCCTTTGTTTAGGCAAAAGGAATGAACTTGTGTGATTTCAATGAGGATTGAACTGGCAAGCTTTGCTCCATTTCCCGGCAATTCTTG